>CAUJNA010003206.1:710531-732850 GCA_963377175.1 Effrenium voratum
CATTCTGTGCATCTGGGTGTGTGTTTGTGTGGCAGGGGTCGCATTCGGCAGCTGTCTAGAGGGACAGGATGTTGTCGCGCGCGCGGCGGGGGGCGTGCGAAATCGTGGCAGGCACAGCACTTTGGCGATGCCGTTGCGAAATCGTGGCAGGCGCAGCACTTTGGCGATGCCGTTGCCGAAGTCGTGGCAGGCGCAGCATTCTGTGCATCTGGTGGTGTGTTTGTGTGGCAGGGGTCGCATTCGGCAGCTGTCTAGAGGGACAGGATGTTGTCGCGCGCGCGGCGGGGGGTGTGCGAAATCGTGGCAGGCGCAGCACTTTGGCGATGCCGTTGCGAAATTGTGGCAGGCGCAGCACTTTGGCGATGCCGTTGCCGAAGTCGTGGCAGGCGCAGCATTCTGTGCATCTGGGTGTGGGTTTGTGTGGCAGGGGTCGCATTCGGCAGCTGTCTAGAGGGACAGGATGTTGTCGCGCGCGCGGCGGGGGGCGTGCGAAATCGTGGCTGGCGCAGCACTTTGGCGATGCCGTTGCGAAATCGTGGCAGGCGCAGCACTTTGGCGATGCCGTTGCCGAAGTCGTGGCAGGCGCAGCATTCTGTGCATCTGGGTGTGTGTTTGTGTGGCAGGGGTCGCATTCGGCAGCTGTCTAGAGGGACAGGATGTTGTCGCGCGCGCGGCGGGTGCTCTGTAATCGCATCCATACAAGGGGCGCACGGTACATGTGTGTGGACATTTGGGAAAAACATAGCATGTGGGGTTATCCGGTCCTTTAATTGTTGTTGTTGTTGTTGTTGTTGTTGTTGTTGTTGTTGTTGTTGTTGTTGTTGTTGTTGTTGTTGTTGTTGTTGTTGTTGTTGTTGTTGTTGTTGTTGTTGTTGTTGTTGTTGTTGTTGTTGTTGTTGTTGTTGGATGTTGTTGTTGTTGTTGTTGTTGTTGTTGTTGTTGTTGTTGTTGTTGTTGTTGTTGTTGTTGTTGTTGTTGTTGTTGTTGTTGTTGTTGTTGTTGTTGTTGTTGTTGTTGTTGTTTGGTTGTTGTCGTTTGGTTGTTGTTGTTTGGTTGTTGTTGTTTGGTTGTTGTTGTTTGGTTGTTGTTGTTTGGTTGTTTTGGTTGTTGTTGTTGTTGTTGCTGTTGTTGTTGTTGTTGTTGTTGTTGTTGTTGTTGTTGTTGTTGTTGTTGTTGTTGTTGTTGTTGTTGTTGTTGTTGTTGTTGTTGTTGTTGTTGTTGTTGTTGTTGTTGTTGTTATGGTTGTTGTTGTTGTTGTTGTTGGTTGTTGTTGTTGTTGTTGTTGGTTGTTGGTTGTTGGTTGTTGGTTGGTTGTTGCTTGTTGCTTGTTGCTTGTTGCTTGTTGGTTGTTGGTTGTTGTTTGTTGTTTGTTGTTTGTTGTTTGTTGTTTGTTGTTTGTTGGCTGTTGGTTGTTGGTTGTTGGTTGTTGGTTGTTTGTTGTTTGTTGTTTGTTGGTTGTTGGTTGTTGGTTGTTGGTGGTTGGTGGTTGGTGGCTGTTGGCTGTTGGTGGGCTGTGGGCTGTGGGCTGTGGGCTGTGGGCTGTGGGCTGTGGGCTGTGGGCTGTTGCTGTTGTTCTTGTTCTGGTTCTGGTTGTGGTTCTGGTTGTGGTTGTTGTTGTTGTTGTTGTTGTTGTTGTTGTTTTGCTTTCTCTGTAGGTTGGATCACAGCAATGGATTTGCCATTGTTTGTATTGCTGTCGTGTCCTGCTAGGATGTCGATCTATTCTGCTCGTAGGTAGAAGAGTCCTGAGTGTCTGTGGATTGAAGTGGAGCCCATATCCTCTGTCAAGTAGTCTTGATGCACTGAGGATAGGACACTTTACATGTAGGGTATCATGATCCTGAAGTTGTTCTGCTTGTAGAGAACACACTTGAGCCATAGACAGGGGCCTTCTTGTTGGTAATCGTGTAGAGTTGTGGAACTGATTCTCAACAAGGTCGTAGTGTAGATCCGGTGTGTAGTCTTTTGGGCAAACGTGTGTGGATGCTGCTGAATCGATCAGCAGGCGGTGGTATGATTTGAGCTTGGAGTACATGATACAGTGTGTGATGTTGTCCTCAATATTCTTTTGTCTTTGCTTTCGTGTTGCTGCTGCTATGTCGAAGTGAAGTTGTGTTGTGTCCTCTTGTAGGAATTGTTGAAAGCTTTTGCTGTGGTCGTTTCATGATGTTGTGTGTGATGCTTTCGTGTGGTAGTGACTTTGCTGACTTTGCTTGTCTGATGTGTCCAATGCTGAGGTGTGACTGGTTGATGCCTCTACTGTAGTTTGCTGTATCTTCATAGCTGTTGGCCCAGTTGTTTTCAGAGTTGTAGCTGTTCTCCTTCGTAGTACCAGTCCCAAGTGTCGTTGAGGTAGTTCTTCATTGTTGTCCTGCTTTTTCTTGGTGGAGTTCTTCTCCTTCTCCCATGTGCCACAGGCGCTCTGCAGTCCTGGGCCCAATGGCGGTGGCATGTCATTGTAGTTGTTGCTTCCTTTTCCCTTTGATTTGCTGTAGCTTGCTTGACCTTTGTACCCTTGGCCGGACCCATAGCCTTTGGATGAGTGCCACAGGCACTCTGCAGTCCTGGCGGTGGATGTCATTGTAGTTCCTTTTGCCTTTGATTTGCTGTAGCTTGCTTGACCTTTGTACCCTTGGCCGGATCCATAGCCTTTGGATCCTGAGTAGCCTTTTCGTTTGCTCTTGTTGTATCCTCCTTTGTTGTAGCTTCCTTTGTCGCCTTGGTCATATCCTTTGTAGTGTCCTTTGCTTCTGTGCTTGCCTGTGCCTTTGCTTCCTTTGTAGCGGCCTTTGCCTTTTCCTCTGCCTTTGTAGTTTCTCCCTTTCCTCGAAATGTTGGCAACGTCTATTGGTGCAGGTCCTCCATTGTAGTTTGTGCCTACAGCTGAAGTCACTCTTGAGAAAGCAGAGATCGTCTTGTAGCAGTCCAGGATGACAGCATTGATCTCATTACAGTTCGCTTTAGTTCGTGATCTGTCCAGCTCGCAGTTGGAGCTGTTGTTGCAGTGCTCCTTTGGTCTTGTTGAGTAGTCTTGCAATCTTTACTCTATCTGGTAGCGCTGTGCCGTTGTCTTTCTCGCAGCGACTGATGTCGTATTCCCATTGCAGGAATTGCTCTTTAAACTGTGCTTCGTTGAATGTAGGTTCCAGTAATTTTGGTGAGGTAGCCAACGCTTCGTGATCCTACTGGTAGGCTGAACTGTTGTGCAAGACTCGCAGTGTTTCACATCCATTTGCGTTGTAGCGGTTTTGCCTTACTACTGTAGCTGCTGCTCCCTGACATATGTTGATGAGGATGTAGTGTGGGGCTAGGTGTACTGCTTTGCTTGCTTGTGTAGGGTCGCGTATGTGTGCTCTGATGTCTCAATTTGTCGTGTAGCTACTTGTGCCAGTTGCAAGCACCAGGTCGAAGTCTCGGTCTATGAGTCCAAGATACGCTTGTAGCTTGAACAGCCATTCAGTGAAGAAAGGTGGTGGCAGTTCTGTTCCTGCTCCCGTAGTCGTGGCTCCTGCTGTTTCTGCCGTTGGCCCATTCTCTGTGTCCTGTAGTTTGCTGCGCTGAAGCTGATGCTGCTTCTGCTGTATACTGGAGCTCCTATGTTTAGGATCTCAGCCCCGCTAGCACGTTATTTCAGACTGTTGTTTACTACAGGTGCAAGTGCTGTAATGTTGTTAACACAAACAAACCTGTAGTCTGCACAGCTCCTACTTCGCATGGGCTCTTGATGTAGTCAAATCTCAAGGCCTGCGGTCATGTACAAGAGATGTAGTACAACACTGCATGTGCATTGACATCTCTCTCTCTCCTTTTCTCTCTCTCTCTCTCTCTCTCTCTCTCTCTCTCTCTCTCTCTCTCTCTCTCTTCTTTCTCTTTGCTCCTTTTCTCTCTCTCTCTCTCTCTCTCTCTTTATCTTTTTCTCTCCCCTCCCTTCCTCCATTCGTCCATTCCCCCCTCTCTCCGAGCGGAATGAGAGTGTGAGAGAGTGATCCCTGCCTCGTGCAGCATTCCGGAGGTTTGAAGCTCACGGACTGGCAGCTGCACAGACCTCTTTAGCTCGAGCAGAAAAGTATGAGGAGATGCCAGAAATGCCGGGCAAGGAGCGGAAAGCCATCCCACATCGCACCAGCTGCTCCATGTAGCGCCGACCACCGCAATGGCCTTGTGCACAACGAACTTGCCGCAGTGTGCGCCAGTCACACAACTTGTCAATTCACACACAGACACACATACACACGTCCAAGACACTCTGCATCGCCCAGGAGAACTTGCAGTGGCACCCAGCCACAAGCAGCCACTTCACTGGCCTCGCGGTGAACAAAAAAAAAGTGTACACAGGGGGCTACCTTCTGCTATGCTCGCATGGGCACCGCGCCTGCTTTTTTTTTTTTTGAAACGGAGCCCGATGCCTTGATTTGTGGTTGGGTTCGGCTTGTTTGGGGCAAGTCTGAGCTTGTTTCGTGGGCTGGGCTTGGGTTGAAGGTTATTTTGCAAGCTTTTCTTCCGCTGGTTTTATACAGTGATGAAGGTTATTAAAGGGGGTCTTGAGGCGTCGGTGAGCGGCGGGTGGCACAAGCAAGCGAACCCTGTCCCTGAAGCAACAGCAAGTCATGTTCTCCTGCAAATGCTTCGGGCTGGCCGGCACGACTTGCTCGTAGATCCGGCAGGCCACTGCCAAAGTTCCACGGCGACGAGCAACTGCTCTCTCAGCAACGCCTGCGAATGAAGGCAAACCAACGCTTTTGGATCCTGTGGGCATATGCTCGTCTCAGACTTTGGGAGAACTGGGTGAGGTAAGTCTGGCAAAGTAGTCTAGAGAACACTCTAGTAAAATGCTTGCGCGTATCCTTGCAGCCCAGCATCTACCCAAATACCGGTACGTCCCTGGCTCATCCTTGGCAAGACGCCAGTCAGTGCCCTTGTTGAGCCATGAAGCTTCGCTTGCAAGGTTCTAAGAGAAGGCCAACTTCCTCGCGGCACTCGCGTGAAACCGCATCATGGTCCTGAGCGAGCATAGCTTTTTTTGCAACGCAGTGGTCCAGCCGGCGCTGGGGGTCCTCCTCTCCCTTCTCCACATGGCCACCAGGAAAGCCAACTTGCCCTGACCATCGGGCGCCAGATCCCTGCGACTGCGCGCGCAGAATGAAGAACACGTCCAGACCTCCGAGGCATGCTGCGTGTACAGCCAAACAATGCTCCCTCTCTTCACTGATCAGCTGCCCAAAGCCCAGCTCCCAGCCCAATTTTGCGACTGTGTGTGTTGGCCCGCCTTCGCGGCGCAAACCTCCAGAAGGGTAGAAAATCAAAGGGCAACCAAAGGAAAACAAAAAGGGCAAACGAAAAGGAGGATCCAAAACTTTTTAACTTTAGCCCTGGCTGCAAACCAGTCCGAGCAAACAATGGGACCTATTAGGACAGCCGTTGGTTTGGTTTGTGCTTGGTTTCTTTGCCTTTGGAATTAAGGGCATCTTTCATTTGCCATCCCGGTCCCTACCATCCAGCCGAACGGACTGGGCACCTTTACATCTTTACAGACTACTCGGTCAACTTGCCAAGTAGCTTGGCACAGCCCGGGGCTTAACAGGGTGTAAGCGTCTGTTCAGCAAAGCCTTTCCAAAATTTCTTTATTCAAATCTGCAGAAAAGGCATCTCTCACTGCGTGCAGCTTGTTTGATTGGTGGTTCACCACGTACTTGGCCAGGAACCTCCGAGAAAGTTCCGCAGCCAAGCGGCCGTTCATTGGTTCGCAACTCTCGCCAAAGTGAGCAACTTGCTGACATCAGCATCGCCCGTGACACCCTGGTGAACCAACTTCATGTTCGCAGTTGAACATATGCATCCTTGCAGACCGATTGAAGTTAGCTATGTGTTTCTTTCAGGGATTCAGCGATCATACAAACCTCAGGATCATTCCGGCAGACCTTCCCCTTGCCGCAGCAAGCATGCGACGACCGCGCGCTGATCGCCCCGCAAGCGCGGAGTTGGCCGTGACAAAGATGCCTCAACAAAGCCCCACCCAACGAAAAACATGTGCCCAAAAAGAGTTTGGCCCATGAGCTTCAAGCATGCCTGTCAAACATATTCTAGCCCTTGCTTGCTCGCCTGCCATGCTGCAAAGCACTGAGGCAGCCTTGCTCACTTGCCCGAGGAGATACAATCAATTTGCAGAATAGCGCTGCCAAACACCAGGGCCACTGGAGTTGCACAGTTGAACAGTTGAGAATCAAGCGGACGTAGTTTGTGCGCATATGCGCTTGCAAACTCCTCAGTTGCCAACCTTTGCCACACGTGCAAGTGCAAACCGCTCTCCCGCTATCCTTCTTTCCATCGCCTGGATTTGTGCCAGCTGCCGCGCAGCAAGGCTCGACATGGGACACACCTTCTGCTGTGTAGCCAGCAAGGCTGTGAAAACTGAGAGTGTTGATGGCAACCTTACCATGCGCTTCCCAAACCAGTCTCAACTCACACAATCCTCGTTCTTGACTGATCCGAAAGGGTCTAGAGTTTGGTTGCTGCATGCTGCATACACATTTGCGTGCTTGGAGCCATTGATTCAGCGACGGTGTAGAGCCCTTCGGTGTCAGATCAGGCAGGATCTCTGGCAGATCTCCCTCCAGTCACAGGCAATGCCTCCAGCCCAAGCAACTTCTGGAGCCATGTATCCTGCAGTGCTCTGGCTGTGCAAAAGCAACAACAGTGGGATGAAGATAATCTCTGAACAAGAACGAACTAGCACAATTTGACTCAAGGCACATCGCCAACCATGCTGTGCTGAGGTGCCCGGCCAAGGCCAACGGCAGCTGCGCGAAGCAACCTGAGAGGCATGGAGCTAGCCACGCGCGCACGAGGTAACGCGCTGTGTGACCGATCCATGTTCAAAGCTGCAATTCATTGGGCAACGCCAGGAGTACAACCCTTCGCAGTCTTGCATTGCTGGGTGATGATCACCTTAGCTGCCATCTAGCTTCCCCGCATATTTCCTCGAGTGCGCAGTCTCTACTCCAAAACCAGTTCAGCACGACAAGTCGCCAAAGATTGTCACCATCAGCCGAGGACGGCGCAAAGCCTGCTCTGACAACTGAGCATGCAACCAACATGTTCACCACATATTTGCATTATGCTTGTTGTTCTGTATGAGCTTGTGGCAAATCCGATCAAGCTACATATGCCCGCACATTCACACTCACGCACACACACACACACACACATGTGCGGGCGCACAGACAGACAGACAGACCGGCCGGCCGACCCACCGACCGACAGACAGACAGACAAACAGACAGACAAACAGATGGACAAAAACAGCCACACACACAAACACATAAACAACTGACGAACAACGTACCACCCAGCCACCCACACACACACACATTCTGTGCAAAGTGGCAGGGAATGCCAGAAAACAGTGCTTCTCAGTCGCACAGGCTTTTCCGGAGATAAGCTCGGTCTCACCATGCGGTATTGTCAGCGCCATTGGTTTTCTCCGGCGCGAACCTCAGCTATGACAACTTCCGCAATCGGGGCATGATGGGGCATGTCATGCATGCGGTGCGATCCGTGCGTGCTCCCAGCGCCCAGCATGACCCTTGGTCAGGCAGCTCTGCCGTCCGGAGGCGGTTCACTGCCGCCGCCAGCTCAAAGCGCCGGGGCATCACGTAGAATGGGCAGGGCTCACGGTGGCTCAGAGTGTCCAAGCCCTGAATGCCCACCTGCGGCAAGATTAGGGACTGGAAGAAAACACGGTATACAAACTCTTCTGCACCTTGCTAAACAACTTGGGCCCCCACCGGCTTGCCCTCTGCCTGGATCTGCTTCTCCAAGTCTCTTATCACCGCTGCCATGGGCCGATTTACTGCAAAGCCTCCACCCAGAAGCTGCAGCGCATCGCCAATAGCACGTGCCTTACCGTCTGCAAGCAGGAGTATGCACTCACCTGTTCAGACTACCTAGCTCATCCAGTTAGCTAGTTTGTTCAACCCCCCTGCCACTCGGAATGACCCAACAACAAGTTTTTGGCCTCCCCGCCTGCGAAATTTCCACCAGCTGCTCTATGCAGCTCAGCTCCACCTCTGTGCCGCCATACTGCAAGCACCGCAAGCTCCGCGCAGCGACCTTGAACATTTGAAGTGGATGTGGACTGCCCTGATACAATGGGGTGCAGACTGGTAACTTGGACGTTAATAACATTAACATTTATTGGGCTTGTCACTTTCAACTGTGTCAAACTAATTCAGTGTCGTGAGGCCAGGGCCTGGAGAATGTGCATCCCTTGCATTTATAAAGCTTCGGTCATCCTCTCAAGGCCGACACTAATGCGTAACAGCCGCCTTGCCATCAGCAGCCAGGCCATTCTTGCACAGCCGCCGGCGAGACACCTTGCGTGGCGATGGGTTCGGGAATGAAGCTGCCAGCAACCTCTGGCAAAACAGAGCGTGGGCTCAGCTTTTATTGTGAGCGGCTGGCGTGAATGATGAAAAATGGCATGTGTGCTTTATTTAAGTCAAGCGCCAAGCCTTGCCAAAGGAAGATCCATCTGCAATACCAGACTTCTTTCCGATCTCGCGGGCGCGTTGCGTGACATCCTTCACCACATACCTTTCGTGCAAACTGCCACGAAAATCACAAAGGCAAGCACAAACACCACAATTTGGGATAGCACGCGCAGCTAAAAGTGGGCAACCTGCCAATTCACATTGAGTGGCTCATCCATCATGATGACTGCATCCGCCACAGCAAAAAAGTCCCCACTACCGCCAACAACCAGGATGGTTGAAACATCCAGGTCATTGAAAAGCGGGCGGACTTTGGTCACAAAGGCGGTGATGGGCTCCTTCTCGGGCGAAACCAAGGCCTTCATCTTCTCATCCCGGATCATGAAGTTGGTGGCGCAGGTGTCCTCATCCACCAGCAAGGTACTGGCGCCCACCTCAAGCGCTTCAATGATGTTGGCCGCCTGGGAGGTGGACCCTGAAGCGTCGCCCGTGGTGAACTCGGTAGTGGCCTTCCTGCAGAAAGCCAAACGTGCCTTTGGTGGTCTCATGTGATCTAATCAAAGGTGCGGCCAAGCTACCCGAATGGCAAGTTGTTGATGAAGGGCGAGATGTCTGTACATTTCACTGATCGGCCATCCTCCGCGCGGATCTTCACAGCATGAGGGTCGCAAACCACATACTCCCGGCCATCGCCAGGAACCTTGTTGTAAATGCCCAACTGCAAAGCTTGAAGCAAAGTGCCTGGGAGATCAGGCAATTGCTCATGGCAATGAGTCGGAAGGCAAACCAACCTCATTGTGGACATTCGTGCTTGCATAGTTTTGTGATGCTGAATGCCAAGCCAATGCAAGTTGAAAGTATGACCTTTCCGTAGCATATGCCTGTTGGTGCAAAGCCGGATTTTCGTGAATCGGGCAGCCAGCCACGCCAAGTCCAAGTCGCTCTTGCCGTGAAAGCCTCCTCCCACAATCACAGTGACGCCTTTCTTGATGCCCATGCCGGTGATTTCGCCGGCATGTGGCAGGCTCACAGTCACCTCCATGGAGCTCGGGCTCTCGAATTTTACCTGACCGAAGCCAAATACGAAATCAACAACACACACACACGCAAACACAAACACACAAACACACAAACACACAAACACACAAACACACAAACACACAAACACACAAACACACAAACACACAAACACACAAACACACAAACACACAAACACACAAACACACAAACACACAAACACACAAACACACAAACACGTCCATGCATGTCAGCTAAACTGGACATCAAACGAATCTCGCCCCGACTCCCAAGCACTTCTAGAAAGTACCATGCTATCATTTATAGGGTTTAATCACAATGCACAGCAAAGGCCAAAAACTTTCTTTTTTGATCAAAAGTGACCAAGTCGGCTGAATCTTTCTTTGTCATTGGCCGGTCATCGACGCCGCTTTTCCGCGGCAGCACGGCGCCATTGCCCACAAAAGCAACGAGGCCGAGCTGGGCCAATTGACATCTGAGGTGCTCCTAGGGAAATGTGTGTGCCCATCATGGGTGACATGCGGCGGTGCGCCAACGCGGACAAGAAAGGGTCTTCATGCAGTCATGCTCCGATCTGCCTGTGCTGGCAGGAAAGCCACCAACCTTTGGGCACATCGTGTTGCACATGTGCCTGTCCTGGTCCTCCACTGCTTCAATGTGCTGCTTCAGCGCTGTGGCATCCAAGGCTTTGGAGAAGAGGGAGCCTTTCATCAGTGGCATGAAGCGTGACCGGGGTCAAAGTTTTTTGGGTGAATCAGCTGGCCAAACGGTGTGGTTTTCCGTGCGGTATGGTTTTCCGTGCGGAACACGGTGCGACAACCTGGCAACAACCTTGCGCATGGAACCAGACTTTTGCAGCTCATCCTCAACGTCATTCCCGGCAAGTATTGCATTGCTGTCTCCACTGACTACTCCCCAGTTGTAAGCATAGCAGCAGTTTGACTCAGCCTTTTAAGGTCAGAAACAAAGCACAGCCTCAGCTTTGCCAAACAAATAATGACATTTAGCCTTTCCACGAAGGCAACAGGTAGATTGTTTTGCCTAACTGTACTTGTAAGGGGATGCCAGGCCAATAATGTTCTTCATGATGTGAAGAAGGATTGGTATGGGCTTGCTTTTGGCCGTCCCTGGAGAGATGCCAAGCTCTACGCAACAACGGCTCGGTGCCTTCCACAGCATCGCAAAGTCCTCCCACGATCTCTGCAGCGCGATATCCTTCAATGGTACGGCCCCGAGCAGGCAACGAAAGCGTCACCCGCGCCTGACGGCTGCCAGCGAGTGCCTTCTAGATTTCTTTCCGTCTCAACTTATGTGCTTGCTAGGGCTCAAGACTGCTTGATACCTAGCCCTTGCGGGGACGCTGAAGAACTACAGTCCAAATTGCACTCAACTCGCCTTGCCGCCTGAGTTCCAAAGAGCAACGCACACATTGCCCAACAGAAAGAAAACAAGACACATGGCGAGAACTCAGGACTGGCTCCTCATTCTACTGGCTTGTTTCAGGCTGCTACCTCCTCGATTGGAATAAAATGCCGGTTGAGATCGTACAAAACAGTTTGATCAACAACACGTGATTTTGAACATCTTATCGTTCTGCTGCTGAAGCATCTGCAATGCCTCAACTATTTGCGCGGACGCGCCGCCAGCGATTTCAGCGGCCTCTATGAATTCTGAGTTGGCAACCACGCTGCTGCGCTCCAAGACGTACTGCCCTGGAGTGTCCTAAATGTGATTCCACAGGGCAAGTGATACGCTCCGTGCCCGTGAGCCGACAGAACAGCTCAGCTGACGCGTAGTCAGTAATGAAGCACAAACATCACTACCAAAACAACTAATGCTATATACACAAAATCAAAAGCAAACAAAAACAACAACACATAAGGGTAACACATTGAAAGAGCTCACCAAGGTAAGTATAAAGCACAGAAAGGAGCTGCAAGCAGGCATCTTATGCTACGCATCCCAAACGCCCTCTAAAATTGGCGTCATGGTCTCGCTCCAATTTCCTTGCCACGCTTCGATCTGAAGGTCTCCGCCCTTACTGCTGGCCCAGCCGCCTCCTTTCACGGTTTGGGTCCTCAGCGCTGGAATCGATGGGTCCAAGGGGTATGTAAACCTGACGTTGTTTCCTGCCTTTAGGTGCCCAAAAAGCCTGCTCCGCATTTGAGCCATTGCGGGCACATTTCATTCGTTCGTGCAAAGAACTAGCACTGGCATGGTGGAGCAACGAACACTCCCGTACACCCGCGCCCGCAACAGCAAAGCACCAGCACCCACACTCACCCGCCCGCACCCATCTACACTTAAATGCCTCCGTAAAGGGGAAGAAAGATGACAGTCGAGTAGGTGTCTTTCAAGTAAGCAAATCCAGTGGCACATCAATGGTTTCTCTCTAGATCCGGAAGCCGCTACAAGTTCCAACAAGAAGCAAGCGCAGCGGGAGAACCCCTTTCAGAAACACCACTACTTCAGGTACGTCAGTGAGCGTCCTCACTGATATCAGTGCCACGCACAAGCCTCTTCGTTGGGCTGGTGCTTGCGTGGGCAACCAGCCCCCCTGCATACTCATGATTGCAGACAACGACGTCAAGGGTGAGGAGCGATGAAAGGACCCTGCACAGATTAGCGTCAGGGTTGAACTGATGCTGAACACACACACACACACGCCCCCGAAAAATTAATCCGACGGAAAAGAAAAAGCGAAACAAGCCAAAGCAAAGCAAAAAAGGCCCCAGGTTGGGTCCCCGCGGGCAAAACTCCAACCAGGAAAGAAGAGAGACAGCGGAACCTGGCTTAGGTCACCCACAAGGGCAACAACCCTAAACAGCGAAGTCGAAGAAGAAGAAGAACACCGTGAAGCTGAAGAACGACAGGAGGAAGAGGCCACCACTAAACAACAGCACAAGGAAAGAAAGAAAGAAAGAAAGAAAGAACAAGCTCAAACTTGCTAAGCAACAGCCATATGCCTAATGGCTTCACTATATATCTATTGCATTGGCTAAGCACAAAAGCATAAATCAGAACAAACATATAATCATATACATAAAACTCACCAGGCATTCTTGGAATTGATAGTTTGTTTGTCAACTGGCGGAAGCAGAAGCAAAGGTTTGGGCCTGTGTCAGAAAGCCATGGCGACCCCCCAAAGGAATGTCGCACAGACGAAAGCATAGGCAGTGAGTAGGACTCATTGATAACGCAAGCACCGTTGGTACCACAAACAGTACTGTCAACCACCAGTCGTGGCTTACGTCCGTCTGCCTGAAAAACATTGACTCTTCCCATAGCGATCTCCTTTTTCAGTTTCAGATGATGCGCCGAGGCAATCAACAATTCCTAGACACGCCATGCTTCAGAAAGGTGCGGATGTTCTATGTATTGGGTGCGGAAGGCGTTGATTTGTACTGGCGCAGCTGGTCCACCACGCCACATATTCCAACCCCTTGCGCTCCTTCTCATTTGGGCGGCGTGCCTGGTTTCGATGTGCGTTAATTAAACGATGCTGTCAACTTCTTTCAGCTATCTTTGATGGGGGAGGTCACTCTTGGCTTCTGCCATGAGCTGGGAAGAACCGCTTCGCAGGACGGTGGTGGCATTTTCTGCCAGCCGGACTGGTCTGTTCCTCCTGACAGGGCACGTGATTTGCTTCAGTCGTTTAGGCGTAACCTCACGCATTACATTCTGGAATGCAAATTACCGTCCCGAATTCGGCATCTGGTTGAATGCTTCCCCCTTCAATCCTGCCGAGGTGACCCACATACGTGAGCTATTTCCGCACTGGGTTGCTGAGCAGGGACACGCTGGGCAGGTAGCGTGGGACCAGCCGGAGGGACAGCCATACTGCATCTATGCTTTGGAATTGCTCAGCCGTCTCACGGGTGATAGTGATACTCCGCTATGGAGTTTCCACTGGATTTGATGCAGATATTCCAGCGTCAATCGTCTTTGCACCGAAGGATGCTTCGCCAGTTTCGGATGATCTTCGCATCTGTGTGGGAAACTGGGAAGGCAACTCTCTTCCCTGTGTTCCTCCTCCATGGTCAGGTCCTAAAATTGAAGCAGGAGATGCATCAAACCTGAGCGGCACGCGGGGCGAACACTCACCCCGGCCTGGGCTTCGCCATGCCCCAGGTCAGTGAGCAGTCTGCTTATGGGAGCTGGATGCTTGCCCCCGCATGCCTTGCCCGTAGTAATCTCCTGAACACAGCAAATGTGACTGCTGACGTGCCGACAACCGCGAAGTAGGAACATCTCCCTTTTTGCTTCCCAAGAGACTTGCCCCCTTTTCCTTTCCCTTTGGGTCGGTCAAATTGTCGATTGGGTCGGGGCTTCGAAGGAGCGGTAAACAATCGCTGGGCGCGGTTAAAACAAAAAAACAAAGCTCGAGTATGCGCCACCTCCTAGATGGCTTTGTCTAGAGCCCACCCTTTCTCAAACAGGCCACCTATCTCCTTCCAAAGCTGCTGGTCGGCATATTCCACCTCCTCTGCGTTGGGACCACGGAACGGAAAGCGGTGAGATATCTTGGCAAGAAAAGCTTGGTCAATCTTGGTCGTACTCTTTCAAGGTCTTGAGATGAGCACCCTCCAAGAGTGCCACACCTATTGTGTGAACATGAAGAATACCTTGTGGGAAGCTCCTCAAAAGCTGGCCGTCAAATTTGGCACGCTTGGGTGCCCTGCCAGAGGATCCTTCCTGCTCCTCATGCATCTTGGTGGAGGTGCAAAACTTCCAGGCACAAAACCTCCAAGTACGCTCCTGAATGTTGCGGCAACGCCATGCCAACATACGAGGTCCAGGCATAACTTCAGAGTCCAGGAGCTGGAAGGATAGTTGGAAGCAAAGTCCTGCTTGCGGGCCGTCAGGGTCTGATGATACCTGGGCAGACAAGGATCAATCCATGATGAATCTCGGCTCTCCACCCGTGGGTGTACATCAGCAGTATGCGACCCCTGACTGCGTACCCGCAAAGCATCAGCAACCGAAGTGAAGCCTTAATATAGAGTCGGGACCCGGCAAAGCTAACTCCTGAAGCGCCTGATCCAATGTCCCCGCAGTTGACGCCAAGCATCCAAAAGTGAGGGCTGACTGAATATCTTCGGTGACCTTGCAGTCCTCCATCATGTGAGCAAATGGGTCGGGCTCACTCCGGCAAGCGAAGCTGTGGGTGTTGCAAGAACGCATCAGATCGCCAGCTCTGCGAGCCCGCAAGCAAAGATAAAAAAAACAATCAGGAATTGGCTCCCTACTGATGCTGATGCTGGTCCCAACCACTGGAGTCCCAGTGGATGCCTCGGCCTGCTCTTCAGCGCAAGCGGCTGGCTCAGCGGCAGCAGCCTGCGAAGTGTTGGGGAAGCCAAGCATTCATCTCGCGGACGGGCGGGTGTGAGCGTAGCAGTTCCTGCAATTGCGCGGGTGAGGTTTCATGGCCCTATCACCCGAACGACCGCAATGACCCAAGTTGCAAGCTGCACATGGCTCACGGCACTCGAAGCGAAGAATGCGAACCACCTTCCAACCAACATCCGGCACCACCACTTCCCTTGCTGGGAAGTATTGTTGCAGCTTGGCGTCTGCCCTGGAAGCGTTCCCACCAGGCTCAGCCCGTGAAGCTGGCTGCTGCGAAGCGGGAAGCGTGCCTGCGTTTTGTGTGGGAGATGTTAAGCAGCTTACTGGTGCGTGGGCTCTGGTGAATGTTCTGCTCCCTGGCGTTGCGAAGCAGGAGGGGTTTCTCCTGCAAGCACTCCATCCGGAGTCGGCACATGCGCCAAGCTAGCTCCCGGAGCTGACCCAAGTGTTGGGGTCGGCACACAAGCAGGTCCATCTGGAGCGGTCTTGTTAATGGGAAGGCCCGCTTGCTTGGTGGGTGTGGTGGGTGTGCTCGCGGTTCGCGAAGGCGTGCCCGAATTGGGTTAAGCTGCCCCCCGAAGCATCAGCTAGCCATAAGGCTGTTGAGTTCTTAACCTGTCTCCAAGCGCAGGCGAGGCGAAATGCAGCTCTTGCACAATGCAGCACAGTGTGATTGCATCCAGCCGTAAAGCATGATGTGCAAAAGCGAAGCACTGGCCTAGCAGCCTAGTGCTTTTACGCATGCAGGATGCTTGCAAGCCCCAGGCCCGCGGTCCGGAAATCTTTGGAAAGCACTCCGCAAACTGGGCGTCCCGCAGAGTTGGACACATGCAAAAGGTTGCTGGAAGCACAGTGCACAAAACTGAGTTCATCACACTGCCCTAGCTGAGATGTTGGGTGGATTTCTGTCATCTCCTGCGAAGCAGAGGGCATAGAGCAATGGAATAGCCGCATTCGAAGCCGAAGGTATAGAAGGAGAAGCACTTGAAAACCGGAGCCAATGCGGACACCCTATCAAGAACCACAGGTTTGTCCTTAACTGGAAGCTGGCCACCTCTATGCAAAGGAGTGTGTGGCCTCCATCCTGAACGGATACGTGTCCAGGTTTCTTGCTGCGCCAAAACTGTGCCAAACATCGTCTCGTCCGTAAAGGCCGATGCTATCCCGAAGCTTGTGGCGGCCTTGTTCAGACCGCTCATCCAACTTGGCATGGTTGCTTTGAAGCTATACGTGCGATATTGAGCTTTCTTTCTGCTCAGCCCATATTTCTAGAGAAAACTGCAAAGCACCTTGTAGCCTGCGCATATGACATGGGATGGAAGGTGGCCTGATCCGAATCCCAATCAAAAAGCAAGCAATCTGGTACGGTGTCATAACCGAAAGCTGAACCTGCCATAAATTCCCAAGCAGCGCGATCCAGTGAGCAACCCAGGAGTACTGGTAAGCTGAAAGGGGCGTGGATGAAAAATAAAGCGCAAATCCAGGGGACACCTACTCCAGTGGTTCGAAAGGAAGTCCCCCAAATGCATTGGCAAAATTGACGACCACTTGATATGCTGGGATTGTTCTCAAGAGTGCTCAGGAACCATCCCGAAAGGCATTCCGGGATGCTGTGATCAATGTGTTTCCACATGAAGCTGCGCCTGAGGAGTCGCCCAAAGGAGATGCACATGGTCAGTCGAATGGAGAAGCTTGAGACTATGACAGGAGAACGCTTGAGCCATTCATCGCCATAGATTGCTTGGGCAGTGGAGTACGCCAGTGCACTCCGCAACTTGTTTTCACGTGGTTTGGAGATGAGATGGTCTCACCCCGTTTGAAAGGTTGAAAGGAAGAGCTTGGGGAATCGCGCTACCCAGCTTTGTGGAGAGGTAGTGGGATTTCAAAGAAGGGTGGAAACCAAGCTGGAACCAAGGTGGGAAGTTGGCGTGTTTCCCGTCAGAACTATGTCCTCAAAAAAGATTGTCCCCGCAAGTCAGGGTACGTTTGTCGCACAGTCCATCAAGAGAAAGCCTGAGGATCACACACGGGGCATGGACCTCGTCAAGAACTGCAAAGGGCTCCCGCGGAGTCCGCAGAGAGATGGCAGTGTGTCTTCGTTGTCAGCCCCGTCAGAGGATGATCCATCAGAGCCCCGTCCCGTATCCCGAACGGACGAAGAAGCTTGGAGGCGCATCATCAAACAGCAAGACCTTGACAAGCGTGGGTACGCAGCAGGGTGTCCAGAGTGCGTGGGCATCCGTGAGGGCAAGCGCGAAGGAAAGATTGAGCTGCGCGGCGAAGAGAGCGGAAGATTACACGCTTCGGTATCACGAGCAGTCAACAAAGGCAGCTGAAGCAGATGAACCACAACAGGATGTGCGCCGGCCATCCAGCTCCTCAACGGGGCACACATCACGATCCACGGTTGAGAAGCCAGCGCGTGACAGGCCCCAACCACCGAAGGGTTGGGAGCTGCAACTCAAGCAAATGCGCAAGACAGCCAGCGCAGGAACAAAGAGAAAAGCCACAGACATTCCAGATGAACCCAGATCTGTCTTGAAGGAGTCAGACACCCGAAGCGGACCTCACAGAAGCGAGGTCGAGAAGGTCAGGTGTCATTGGCGATGGAGAAAGGTGGATCGCTGCAGCGCTGACAGAGCACCGTGCTGCAGTAATGGAATCCATCATTGCCGGCTGTGACAATGATATGCCAACTGCAGATGTTCATGATGGCGAAGCAGGGAGTTCTTTGACAACATCAGTGGCGCGACGCTGCCACCGCAAATGGCCGTGGAAGCACAGAAAGAGGAGATTTCCGTCATCAAGTCAATGGAAGTTTGGAAGGTGATGATTGACCACAGGAGAGCAGGTCACTGCTACCTGGTGGGTGGATGTAAGCAAGGGAGATAGCTCTAAGCCTAAGATTAGGAGTAAGCTAAAGAGAGCAAAAAAAACAAGGAGGATTCCGATTGGGTAGGTTTCTTCGCAGCCATGCCGTGCCTTTCTGCTATGAAGCCCCTGTGTTTGTTATTGCAACCACCGGCCAATTTCCCGGCAAGAGCGGCAAGATGACCAACCAGCCTAGAAATACTCGTCTGATGTTCCTCGACATCAAGAAGGCTCATTTCCGGGCACCAGTCAGGGGGCTTATTCTGGTTGAATTACCGCCTGAATGTGGTGAAGAGGAAGACAAGGTTGGCTGGCGACTTCGAAGCTTGTATGGCGCAAGAGACTCGCCGTCAAATTGGGAATTCGCAATCCAGAAGGCCATGCAGAAGTTAGGTTTTCGACAATGAGCCAGTTCATCCTGCATTTGCTGGAGCGAATCGCGTGGGTTAAGATGTTCAGTTCACGGAAACGGTGTTGGGCGAGTATGTGGAATCCTTCCCAGACCTGGCAGCAATCTTCCTGGAACTGTTCAGAACATCACAGTCCTTGGGCCGAGCGCGGTATCGAGTGTGAATCTGATCATGCTCTAGTTCTTGAACTCGGTCTCAGTTCTGGAAGCGCGGTCACATCTCCCATGCTGAAGCCCAAGGAAGCAGAAGACGAGACCTTGCTTGGAGAAGATGAAGCAACAGTATGTCGCCTGTTTCTATGCGAATAGGGTATGTTGCTCTGGACAGACCCGATTTGCAAAGGGTTGCCCGTGAGTTAGCCAAAGGTTTGCAAATACCAACGATGCGCCATTGGATCGCACGGTATCTGAGAGGAAACCCTCGACTGGTTCTGACGTTTGCGCATCAGTCTGAGTTTCGCGAGCTTGTCGAATGGAGCGACAGTGATTGTGCTGGGTGTATATGCGCAAGGAAGTCTACGAGCGGATACGTAGCCACTCTTTGTAAGAGTGTCGTTGATACCAAAAGAGCAAAGGCCTATTTGCTGTTGCACTTTCGAGCGCTGAAGCAGAACTATTCTCGTTGATTTCCGCCGCATGCAACGGACTTGGAGACCAATCTATGAGGTAATCGCACTTGCCAGTTGCCGAGGTCTCGGACGTGTTAAACACATCCATACTTCACTTCTCTGGATTCAAGAGGTTTTGCAGCAGAGCCGATTGATAAATCGCAGGAAGCACGCGAAGCTAATGATTGCAGACTTGCTCACCAAGGCAATGGACGTTGCAAGAATCAGAGAGCCTTTATCTATGATGAACTTCGAACTCCGTGCAGAGCGGCATCAATTTGCTCTGAGTGTTTTTAGATGCGCTTGAGTTGATGGCGTGACGGAAGTTTCGTGGTGAAGCTTGCGTGAGAGATGAGACTTGTGAGAGGCATAGGTCTTAGGAGTCTTAGGTCTCACATTCCACACTCAGGAGGCGTGACTGAATATGTAGGTCACCACGAGTCCCGAGGTGTGTGCGTGTGGTGCTTGAGTATTTGTTTCACCGCAGCGCGTTGCGGCTAACTGTGGATCGAGTGAAGGTCCTTAGGAGCCCGAGCTTCTAGGAGCTTAGCGCCCTAGAAGTGAAAAGGGTGCTTGCAGCAGCCAGTTCTAACTTTGAAGGAGTTTATGGTGGCCAAGGGTCATGACTGCCCATTCTCTCAGCAGAAGCCCGATCCCAAACAAGCCCCAGAGTATGTTTGGGGCACGCATTCTGTTTTTCGGGGTGAGGTCATGCAAAAAATGGATGCGCCGTTTGGAAGAGTTGGGGGCTCAGCGTGTAAAAGCGGTGAGTGTTTGGGGCTGAACAGGTTGAACCGGCTCTCAGATCCCAGGGCCAAAAGAGTTCCCGAGAATCCCCTAGTTCCAGATTGGCTGGAAAGTGCGCGTACTATGCTTGCATTGGAGATTTGCAATTTTCGGAGCCTGGCTGGCTGTGGCATAGGGTTTCCCCTTGCGAGGTCGGCCTGAGGGTCATACATGACGATGTCACCATGCCGATGCCGATCTGATCCATCAGGTGAAGGAGATCGAGCACCAGACCGCCCAGTCCTTCCACGATCGCTCCGAGATCAAAGCGATTCGGGACCCTGACTGCTCAAAGCTTGTCTTTTCCTGATGAGCTCTCTGGCCACTTGGGAATTCGCGCGACCAGTCGGTTCATATTGCGAGGCGTCCTCATCGCCCGCATGCTCATCAGGTGTGGGACGCACCTTGGTAGGAGGTAGTCCAGGATCGCCATCCATGGCGTACAACTCTGCACAAAGAGCCGCTTACGGCTGATAACCTATAGAACAGGTTAAACAACCAGGAAGGGTCAACATTAATCCCTGCACAAAGCGCGCTTTTCTTGAGCCATGCGTAGCGGGTGAGTCGCAGCTACGCTCGTGAGACACTCATGCAATTGGGGTTGTTATGGTTGATAAATACATCACGTTGCAAACTATAGTTTGCTTAGTGGGGGTGGTTTGAGGTTTGAGGTGGGCTTATTAGCAATGGCTTTGTGCTGGTTCAGTGCGCATCGTATAATACAAACCCACTCTAAACCAGCATCAGTACAGAATAGTACAAACTTAGTGCAGACTTAGGGTTGGTTTGGGCGGGGTTCGGGTGGGTTTCGGGATTTGTGTTTGGGTTGGTTTAGGGTAGGTTTAGATTTCGTGGTTGTTTGGGGTGGGTTTCGTGGTGGTTTAGGGTTGGTTTAGGATTGGTTTAGGGTTTGCATGTGCAGGTGCGTGTGCGCGTGGGCGTGGGCGTGCGCGTGGGAGAAGGCGTTGGCCTGGGAGAAGGCGTGGGCGTGGGCGTGGGCAAGGGAGAAGGCGTGGGCGTGCAAGTGTGTGTGTGTGGGTGCGTGCATGACGTGTGCGTGCGCGTGTGCGTTTTTTTTTTGGTGTGTGTGTGTGTGTGCGTGTGTCCGCGCTGCGGGCGCGGGTGGTGTGGGTGTGGGTTGGTGTGCGTGTGTGTGTGTGTGTGTGCGTGTGGCACACCCGTGCGCTGATTGTGCGCTGCACGTGCGTGTGCGACCGCACGTGTGTGTGTGTGCTCACAAGTACAGTGAGGACATTCACTGACGTACCTGCAGTGATATTTCTTAAATCCTTTCGTCCCTTTGGTTCTCCCGCTGTGCGTGCTTCTTGTTGGAACTTGCAACGGTTCCCGGATCTAGAGAGAAACAAGTTCCCTGTTCGGGAGACTGTCAGGTGTTCCGAATGTGCGACCCCGGGCGCCTTTGGCCTTTGCAGTGATGTACCTCAGTTGTGTTACCTTGGGTTTTGGGTGATTGTCACGCGACCTCGGTCTTAATCTTGAAGTCAACCTCAGTCCAGCTGTTGTGTTGCGCTTGCGTTCCTCCCGTGCGGGGATGGTCTCATCATCCTGCTTGTCGCGAACCGCGTGCTGGTCTTCTTTCTCTCCGCCCGTTTCGGGATGGCCTGCTTGTCCTCGATTTGTTTGCCACTTTCCTGGTCGTCTTCTTCCTGACTGCCTTCCAGCTGGCTCTCTTCGTTCCGCTCACGCAGTTTGGCTTGACGTCTTCTTCTTCCTCTTCCGTTGCTTCAACTCCTCGTGGCCCCGCCGGCGTTTGTCCGGGCAGGATGCGTTGCCCTAAATACGCACACTATCCCTCCTCCTCTTCTCTTTTCCTTTCTCCTTTTTCTCCTTCATTCTCCTCCTGGACGGGCTACGGCGCCCTAAATACGCATTGTTCCTCTCCCTTCTTTATGTTTCTGTACATAGAGGGGCTGGCCCCCCCCCCCCCAAACCCCCCCAGTTCTTCGTAGGCAAGAACCCCAATGAATCCAACGCCCACGGTCCTAAGCTCACGTTTTGGGCCAAACACACGCACACCAGCAAAAAATCCAAAAAGCCAAAAGGCGGTGATGCTGGGGTGTTACTGGTGATGCTGAGGATGCGGAAAGCCAAAGCCACAAAGGCCACAAAGTAAAGCCAAAAAGCTAAAAGCCAAAAATGAAGCTAAGAAGCCAGATAAGGCACGCACACACACACACACACAAACACACACACAAACAAACACACACACACACACAAACACACACACACAAGCGCAAACACACACAAATACACACACACACACACAAACACACACGCACACACACACACAAACACACACACAAACACACACGCACACACACACGCACACAAACACACACAAACACAAACAAACAAACACACGCACAAACACAAACACAAACACAAACACAAACACAAACACAAACACAAACACACACACACACACACACACACACAGACACACAGACACACAGACACACAGACACACAGACACACAGACACACAGACACACAGACACACAGACACACAGACACACAGACACACACACAAACACACACACACACACACACACACACAAACAAACACACACACAACACACAAGACACACAGACACACAGACACACAACACACAGACACACAGACACACAGACACACAGACACACACACACACACCCACACACACCCACACACACCCACACACACACACACCCACACTCACACCCACACCCACACTCAAACACACAAACCCACACACACCCACACACAAAC
>CAUJNA010003206.1:732950-780450 GCA_963377175.1 Effrenium voratum
ACACACACACAGACAGACACACACACAGACAGACACACACACACAGACAGACACACACACAGACAGACACACACACACAGACAGACACACAGACACAGACAGACACACACACAGACAGACACACACACACAGACAGACACACGCACACACAGACAGACACACACACACACAGACAGACACACACACACAGACACACACACACACACAGACAGGCCCACACACACACACAGACACACACACAGACGCACACACACACAGACACACACACACAGACACACACACACAGACACACACACAGACACACACACACAGACACACACACACACAGACACACACACAGACAGACACACACACACAGACAGACACACACACAGACAGGCACACACACACACAGACAGACAGACAGACAAACACACACACACACACACACACACACACACGCACGCACGCACGCACGCACGCACGCGCGCACGCACGCACGCGCGCACGCACGCACGCACGCACGCACGCACGCACGCACGCACGCACGCACGCACACCGCACACCGCACACCACACACCACACACCACACACCACACACCACACACACAAACAAACACACACACACACAAACAAACAAACAAACAAACAAACAAACAAACACACACACGCACACAAACACAAACACACACACAAACAAACAAACACACAAACGCACAAACACACACACACAAACGCACACGCACACACACACACACACACAAACAGAGATACACACACACGCGCGCACACACACAAACACACAAACACACAAAGGGTCGAGATTTATTTTGGGATTTTTTTGTTTATTTTAGGATTTTTTTTGTTTTCCGTCCTGGCTACTAAAATGCTGTAATTTACAGCATGTTCTTGCGAAATGTACGTATTTTACGCTAGTCCGTCAACATCATCAGCATCGTTTTGAACATCCCCCGCATGTCCAGCCAACATCGCCAGCATCACCAGCAAATTGGCTTCCCGCATCTCATGGTAAAAGTGAGGATTCAATTAAAGGCGCAGGGGGGTTGGGGGGGGCGGCAGCCTTTTTGGGGGGGGGGGCGGCAGCCCCCCCATGATGCCCCCCCCCAGGATGATTGAACAAGTAATGATTCAATTGGAGGCGCGGGCGGCAGCCCCCATGATGTTCGAAAAGGATGATTCAATTAGGGGCAAAAAGTCCAACAGATAGCGGGGGGGTTGGGGGGGGGCGGCATCCCCCCCCACGATGATTGAAAAAGTGATGACAATCAGGGCTAAAGTCTAGCGGGGGGGTTGGGGGGGGCGGCAGCCCCCCCCATGATGATCAAAAAATTAAGGGCAAAGAAATCTAAAAAGGAGCGGGTCGCATGATGATCGAAAAGTGATGATTCAATTAGGGGCAAAAAGTCCAACAAATAGCGGGGGGGTTGGGGGGGGCGGCCCCCCCCCCATGATGATTGAAGAAGTGATGATTCAAAAAGGGCCAACAAATATTTTTTTTAAAAAAAAGCAGCCGGGGGTCATCAGTTCCTCTGCGGCAAGGCCTCATGGTACAAGTGAGGATTCAAACACGGGCAAACTAATCCCTGTAAAACACCTAAAACGTAGCGGGGGGGGGGGCGGCAATTCCCTCCATGATGATTGAAAAAGTGATGATTCAATTAAAGGCGTGGGGAGGGGGTTGGGGGGGGGGCGGCAGCCCCCCCATGATGATCGAAAAAGTGATGATTCAATCAGGGGCAAAAAGTCTAAAAAATAGCGGGGGGGTTGGGGGGGGGGCGGCAGCCCCCCCCATGATGATCGAAAAATTAGGGGCAAAGAATCTAAAAAGTAGCGGTCGCATGATGATCGAAAAAAGTGATGATTCAATTAGGGGCAAAAAGTCCAACAGATAGCAGGGGGGTTGGGGGGGGCGGCAGCCCCCCCCCATGATGATCAAAAAAGTGATGATTCAATCAGGGGCAAAAAGTCTAAAAAATTGCGGGGGGGTGGGGGGGGCGGCAGCCCCCCCCCATGATGATTGAAAAAGTGATGATTCAATTAGGGCCAAACAAAAAGAAAAAAAACAGCAGGGGGGTCATCAGTTCCTCTGCGGCAAGGCCTCATGGTACAAGTGAGGATTCAAATACGGGCAAACTAATCCCTGTAAAACGGCACCCCCCCCCATGATGATCGAAAAAATAGGGGCAAAGAATCTAAAAAGTAGCTGTCGCATGATGATCGAAAAAGTGATGATTCAAATAGGCGTGCATTTTAATCGAAAGGGGGGTGGCGGGGGGCCCAGAGAGGAACTTGCGATGCTGAGGATGCAGGAAGCCAACTGGAAAAGCATCAGGATGCGAAAGGCCAAAGCCAGAAAGCCGCCAAAAGCCAAAAAGCCAAAAAGCCAAAAAGCCAAAAAGCCACCTGCCGCAGCGGAACTGGCAATGCAGAGGATGCGAAAAGAGAGGAACTGTAAATGCAGATGATGCGAAAAGCCACGAAAGCCACAAAAACCCACGTAAAAGCCACAAAAGCCAAAAAGCTGAAAAGCCGCCGACCCTGAAAAACAAAAATAATTCCTTAAAAAAACGAAAAAAATCCAAAAAAAATGGCCCTCCACACACAAACACAAAGACACCCACAAACACACACACACACAAACACACACAAACACACACACAAACACACAGACACACAAACACACCCACAAACACACAAACACACAAACACACAAACACACAAACACACAAACACACAAACACACACAAACAAACAAACACACAAACACACACACACAAACACACAAACACACACACGAACAAACAAACACACAAACACACAAACACACAACCACACACGCAAACACACACACAAACACACAAACACAGACACAAACACACACACACAAACACACACACACAAACACACAAACAAACACACGCACAACCACACAAACACACACACAAACACACACACACACAAACACACAAACACACAAACACACAAACACACAAACACACAAGCACAAGCACAAGCAGAAGCAGAAGCAGAGGCACAGGCACAGGCACAAGCACAAGCACACAAACACACACACAAACACAAAAATGCACACACAAAAACACACACACACCAAAACACACACAAAAACACACACACACACAACCACACACACAGAGACACACACACACAGACGCACACACACACACACAGACACACACACACAGACACACACACACACAGACACACACACAAACACAAACAAACAAACACAAACCAACACACACAAAAACACACACACACACACAAAAACACACACACAAAAACACACACACAAAAACACAAACACACACACAAACACACACACACACACACAAACACACACACACACACACACCAACACACAAACACAACACAAACAAACAAACAAACAACCAACCAACCAAACAAACAACCAAACACACACACGCACGCACGCACGCACGCACGCACGCCCGCGCCCGCGCGCGCACGCACGCGCACGCACACGCACACGCACACGCACACGCACACGCACGCTCACGCGCACGCGCACGCGCACGCGCACGCACACACACATGCACACACGCACAAACAAACAAACACACAAACACACACACACACACACAAACAAACACACAAACACACACACACAACCACACAAACACACACACAAACACACACAAACACACAAACACACACACAAACACACACAACCACACACACAAACACACACACACAAACACACACACACAAACACACACACACAAACACACAAGCACAAGCACAAGCACAAGCAGAAGCAGAGGCACAAGCACAAGCACACAAACACACACACAAACACACACACAAACACACACACACACAAACACACACACACAAACACAAAAATACACAAACACAAAAATACACACACACAAAAATACACACACACACAAACACACAGACACACAAACAAACACAAACAAACACACACACAAACACACACACAGACACACAAACACACACACAGACACACACACACAAACAAACAAACACAAACAAAACACACACACACACAAAAGCACAAAACACACACCCAAAACACACACACACCCAAAACAAACACACACACACACCCAAAACACACACACACAAAAACACACACACACACAAAAAAACCCACACACACACAATAACACACACACAAAGACACACACAAACACACACACAAACACACACAAACACACACACACACACAAACACACAAAAACACAAAAACACACACACAGACACACAAACACACACACACACAAACAAACACACAAACACACACACACAAACACACACACACAAACACACAAACACACAAACACACAAGCACAAGCACACAAACAAAAACACAAGCACAAGCACAAGCACAAGCACACAAACACAAACACAAGCACACAAACACAAACACAAACACACACACACACAAACACACACACACACACACACACTTGAATGCCTCCAAAAGGAGAGGAAGTCTGATGTTCGAGTAACCATGAAGCGCTGAAGGGTCTCTTAACAAGCCACATTGAATCAAGCCCAAGATCCAATCAGTGCCATCTCCGCCATGCAATTTGTCGGACAGAACGCGAGTGACGTAGTCGCAAAGAGCTGTATTGCGTATTCGTGACTGGGAGACATAGGCTGCGAGAAATCCGGCCTAGGTGATTCAAGGTTTTGCACTCAATGGTCCCTGGCTGGGTTTGCTCATGCATGTCAGTTGCGCCCAGCGCCAGCAACAAAATCACAGCCAAAACACGATGCGTGCGCTTCCACGTTGTCATGCACCATCGTGACTGACATAAGCATTTTCTACACTGCGGCGCACACTTGGCATACCCACCAGCAGGCCAAGACAAGCTCGTGTGCAGCGCCGCAAAGCAATTCTGATTGTCAAGTCGCTGCTGCCATGGGAACTCGCACCCTCACCCAGGACGGAGGAGCATATGAATCGCCCTGTACTCCTTGGATTGCGGCCAGTGGCCATTGGCCGCTCTGCGCGTCAATTTGGAGCCTTGCTCAATCTTTGCAAGGTGGCAATCAGCCGCTTGCAGAATTTGCATAGACGGCCGGCGTGATTGGACTATTGGAAATCATGGTGGCGTATGATCGTTTCTGTGCGCGCGGCAGCCTTCCAGCAAAGCCAAGAATCGGTCAAAGAAGACTGTCATAGCCCTCTTCCTGGCCGAGCAGTTGCTAAGCGAACGCTGAGGCTGCACCCAGCGGCAACTCAAAGGAAAGAAACGATTCTGACACCTACACAATGAACAGCATCACAACCCAGGCTTTCAAAGCACATTTCACGTGCCTCCCGAGTCACCCAGTGAGACATGATATCATTAGCGATGTTCTAGCCTCTTTTGTGCATGTATGCTTGGAAAGTCAAGCGCATTTTCTTGGAGTAAAGTTGCTCTACGTCCCATCCGCCGCCGGCAAGATCTTTGTAGCAAGGGTATTGCCTGAGCTGGAGCACTTTGTGTAAGCATGACTGCGAGCTCCAGGAATGAACCAGTGAGCCCATATATACATACATATATAAACACTCAACCGCTCTCCTTTTATGCACCAGCAAGCAGGAAGTTGTCAATTTTTTTTAAAGAAATGCAACTTCGAGTACTCGACCCAGAGTACAAAGGCCACCTGGGCTCTTCTTTTGAGGGGCCCCGAACATCAACCAGGCAGCTCCGCCAAACCGAAGCTAACCTGGGCCTTGAGCGCAAGAAAATTCGAGGGAAATCAGCTCCCAAACGCCCCCTTTTTCTCTTCCTTCCACGTCCCCTGGCCTCCTCTTCTGAGGATGCTCAAGCGTTGGCTGAAATTTCGAAACACTCCTTATTTGAGACCTTCATCTCATTCACGAGGGCCAAACCTTCATTTAGGTAAATGCGAGCTGCGCGCGCAGCTGCCCAACGTCTCTTGGGAGCAGCTTGTCAAAGTTTCCATGTTTGGAGCCAAAATAGGTACGGCGCATGGTGCGGCGACATGGTGCGCCTGATGGTGCGCGGTGCAGCGCGGGGTGCGGGGATACGGTACGCCTTGTGGTGCGAGGTGCGGCGCGGAAACGTGGTACGCCTTATGGTGCGGCGCGGCGCACCCCTACCCGTACCGAATTAGCGGCAGAAATTTCCGAATTTCAGCCGCTAATTCGGTACGGGTACTGGCGCAGTGCGGCGTACCCTGTTCCCTATCGGCAGAAATTCGCAAATTAGCGGCAGAATCTGCCGCTAATTCTGGACTTTCAGCCGCTAATTCGGTACGGATACCCGCGCCGCGCGCCGTACCGCACACAGCACCAAACACCGCACCGCACGCCCTCGCACCAACGCTCGAACCCCCACCGCGCACCGCACCGCACCCAAATCTCGTACCCGTACCGAGCCGTGCTCGTACCTTGACATGTGCCTTGTCGTGGGGCCTCATCAGAAACACTGCGTTTCACATCTCTTGAAACTACCTAAGCTTGAAGAACGAAAACGTGGGCCCTCCTCTGCGCAACGCGCAGGGTCGCAGCCCCAACTCGTGCAGGCCCAATTTCAGAAGACATCCTGGAAGCGCTGTCTCCACACGTGCGCTTTAGTGACCAGAGGGGAATGGGGCTCACACAGCGCTTTCCATCGCCACAGAAATCGCAGAACGGGGATGACTCCGATTGAAACACTCTCGGCAGCCGCTTGCCGCCCTTGGTCAATCCCCGCCATAAAAGCCAAGCACCAACGAGAGTGCAAACGAGTACCACTGATTGAACAGAGCATAGCCAACCATGGCTTGCAACATCTTCTCTGTCAGTGGCGCAGCTGGGGTAGGAAGTTCATTCGCATGCCAAGCCTTTAAAAGCCGCCAGGATCCATGCAGTTGACCTTTCAACTTCGGATCGAAATCCTGCAACGATGCCATGATCGCACGCGAGCCCACGGCCCGCACCTGAACCCCACAGGTACTCTAGAAAGTCACTGACTGGGGCGTCCATGCGCCCTTTCTTTGGGCAGCTCCAGCTGGCTGTCTGTTAAAAACTGCAGAAAACGACGTCTGGCTTTGTCATAACGCAGCCGAGTCGAAGGCTGCACGGTCAAGTCCTTTAATTTACCCAAACTTTGCCGAACTTTGATTCTGTCTGCTTGCGACCTCCCTTCTACATGCTTCGCTTTTTTACCCATGACTTCAAAGTACCCTCGCGAGAGGGGCGGTCTGCTGGGTTTTGGGAGGTGTGGACATAGCCCCAAAGAGCTTGATGTCCACTGGCAAGCAATACAGCATTCATTCGGCACATGGTACGTCTCAGTCCAAGGGCTGGCTTGAGCGCACCAAGGGCGGCCGCATCAAAACGACCATGTCCTGCACCCCGAGCTCGGATATCAAACCTAAAGGCTTAAAGAGGTCGTAGAGCAAGCACATGACAACCGGCACTGACAAGGAGTTCCCCAAAAGTGTGTGCCTGATGCATTCACAGGCAAATCCCTTCTGCTCATTTTTGCTTGCACAGTTCCGCGTGTATGACCTCTCTCTCCGTCACCCTTGCCATTCGTAGCTCACCTTTCCGATTCGTCAAACAGTTCTCCTCACGATATTGATACGGGGGAAATCTATGCCGATCCTCTTTCCAGCGCGAAATCGTGGCCTCATCGCACCGACTTGGTCCGAGAACCAAGTGGTGTACTTGTGCCCAAGAGAAATACTGCCTCACTCCTCGATGCGGGGTACATGTACGTACAAGCGGCTCCTTTCATCTCGTTGAGCGCCTCGACGATCCGCGTTCAGACCCAAGACTCCTTGGCAAGGCGGCCCAGCTCCCAGGAGAACTACTCCAGCCCCACTGTGCTGGAGGGCTCGGTCACGCGTATGACGTCAGGAAAATTGCTCTGCGCGCGCTCTTCTCCTTCTCAACGCTAATGTACCCGCACAGTGGGACACCTAGCTGTTCGCAAGCCACCTGAAGAGCACCAATCCCATCGAAAAGCCCTATTGCCAACACCCTGACAAGATGCTGTTCCTCAGGAACTTCACCACGAATTCGCGCTCTTTCCGCGGCCAGGCCATAACCGCTGAGCCCACGGCTAACTGTAAAACCTCCGCCACCGGTGGAAGCATTGCTGGCAGTAACGACCTCGCTGACCTGAAATCCATATAGGCCAACGGCAGGAGTGCAACGAAACGGGCAAGCTCCCATTTTACCCAGCACAGCATAGATGACACATTTCTGCAACTTGGGGTCTACCATGGGTGACTCCACTCCCTGGACCAGCAGAGCTGTCTTTTCATCACAGCGTGTCAGCTCATCGAAATTGTCTAGGTATATGCGAAACAATTGCTTGGAGCTAGTAGGACGCTTATCCTTCCTCAGCTCCTGTTCTCCCATTACGGGAGGGAAATTTCGCAGCGCTGCATGTCGCACGACGTTCCGGTGTATAAGTTGCGCAATAGCCACTGAATTTATAAATCCCATCGGCAACACGCGAGAAACCAAATGTACCACTCTTCCCTTTCAGTGCTGCGGGAGCGCCTCGTCCGGAACCACCTTCGCGAAGCCCAGAAACTTCTTCCATTCCTCCGGCACAGAAAAAATGTAAAAGAAGCATCTAATATCCTCAGAAGATATGGTCAAGACCTCCCCCTCCTCCAGTAGGAAAATACTCATCCCTTGCATCAACGGGAGAGTTGGAGTGTCTCCTACCAGGGGCCTACACAGGTTGTTGAGCGGCACCAAATTCATGATGAGCCTCATGACCTCATGTGAAGATCCATCCTCCTTTGTAAACTGCTCATCTTTACTTACAGCGAATAGCAAATTTAGGAGAGGCGTCATGATGCAAGGCGCCCGCCTCCCAAAAGTCGCAAATTCCATTGCTGACCAGCCCCTCACAGATTTGCGCCCAACCAGGATCATCTACCAGAACTCGGGGTGGCTTGGGGATGGTCTGCAGTTCCTCGGGAAGGAGAAAGTCCTCAAAGTTGCAACACACCCTGCTCGCAAAATTCCCTCAAATCCAGTAGACCCACTTCAGCAGGGAGGGAAGGAGCAATGTTGTCCCACCGGAAACGCCTAGCGACCTTCACCTCCTCCCCCTGATAGTCAATCGTCTTGGCCTCAAAAAATGTCTTCATTGAAATCCTCGGAATTGTTTCATGCCATAAAGGGCAATTCCTGACCACCTCACAGAGCCTTTTGACAATGCGGACGGATGCCTGCGTCCTCGCCCGGGCTGGGTGAAGCCACCGTGCCATAGTAGTGGTTCAACCTCTGCACAGTGCCCTAGCTACAGCGGAAGTCTCGGGAGTTTCACAGGCGCTTGCTGGTGCGCTTGTTCGAAGCGTAGCAGAAGATCGCCTGCTATTCTCCCGATCTCCGCATACCGGGACCCCTCTACTAGGCCTTCGTAGGAGAGGGAACCCTAAATGGTGAGCCCGCTCTCACTCATCTCACAGGAGTCTTCCTGAGTCGGCCCAGGGCGACTCCCACTCACCATCTCCCATGTCCTCCTTGACAACCTTCACGCCTACTTCTTTGTCTCCTGACCTTCTCTCTTCCTTTCATCAACCTCGCTGTTGCTTTCCACTGCCGGCTCCTCCATGCCACTCACACTTTTCGCACTCGCACACACACACTATAGACAGGGGGTCCAGGGGCTTCTCCTCTCATTTCTTCGGCTCCTCCTTTCCCAATTCCTTGCTCTGCCTTCCTTCAACCTTCTTGCCACCTTTCCATCGCCTTCAACCTCTGGCTAAGGAGGTCCATCATCCCTGCAACTACCTCTGAAAGTGTATGGGCCTTACAACAGGAAAGAGGCTGTGGCCGCCCCTTCTCCAGCCAGTGTCTCCTGCGCCTCCTAGAGCGTCTGATTTGTCAAAGGTTCAGGAAAATTCTTAGCTACCCGGATCAGCGCTCCGAAAGGAGCTCCATGGGCAATCATCACCTCTTCGCTCTCGTGCTCAGATTGAGGCCTCTTCACCACCTCTATGGCTTTCATACCTCGAGTGCCACCGAAGAGCGCATTAAACTCCTTCACCGCTGAGCTCTTTGCGCCCTCTGCTTTTACGCCCTTCTTGCTTTTCGCCTTAGACGGCCCCAGGGCACTTTTCTCCCTGGGCACCTCTCCAACGTCTCCTCCATCAGCAACTCCTAGAACAACTCCAACATCTGCTTCGCCCAGCGCAGGTCCTCCATCTCCTCTCCTCTCGAGCATTGCAGCCTCCATGTTTGTCATCCAATCCTCTGACCAAGCATCCACTCTCTTGGCCCTTCTGCCATGCACCAGGAGCTCATCCACCAGCTCCCCACCACATAGGTCTCCGCAAACATGGACGCGCACCTTCTTTTTCTTGCTGAGCACTTTCAGCAACGCCTCACCCTTAGTCCTATGAACTCGCCCGGCCAAGTAGACTTCACGTCCTTCAAATTCACAACCAGCCGCCGTCATGGCCAGGATTTGAGTAGGAGCCCTTCGTAATCACCACCTGGTTGAGGTTCCTAAGGTCCTCCATGGACATGTCCTTGAATTCCCTCTCTTCACACTCTACCAACAACATCTCTCCTCCGCGCATCAACTGGTCGGCGCCCGGGGTCGGCCCCCACGCCTCCAGCTCCTGCTAGCCTTCTCATCTCATCACCCGCACCTGCGGGCGCCTTCGCCTTTGCTTTGGGAGGCATTGCTCCTGTCAACGGGGCAAGTGCTTCTCCCTATATTGAGCCTGCTTGATCCGCTTCGTTAAATTTTTGTTCTTGCCAAACCACTTAGGCAGAGCTCCTGCCCAAGACTGATAGCGCCAGGGCGTTGTGGGTGGCGGCCAAGGTGGTGTCCTAGGGGGCCTCACAGCTGGGGCCGGCGTTTCCTCCAGAACCGTGTCCTCCGGTGGCAATGCAGGGGCGTCCTCAGGCGAAGCCTCCCTGTGTTTCCTCCGACCTGAACTCTGCGGCCTAGCGCTAGAAGTGCGGTCTGACCTCCTCTTATAGCACTTTGCCCGGGCGACTGCCTTTAGTCCTCCGCCCGCTCCTCGATCTGCGTCTCCTCTTACCTCGCCCTTCCTCTCGAGCTCCTCCGCCTTCTCCTCAGCAGGAGTCCCTGGGCCCAGCACTCTCCCTGACCTGGGAGATCTCCTCACCCACCGAGGTCACCGCGGCCTCCGCCAAGGCCACGTCCACCACGTCCTGGATCTCCCCCGGGACTAAGCTGCTGCACCACACGGCCTCCCAGGTCACCGGGAGGTTCTTGTCCTTCAGGAGCACCCCGACCGGAGGCCAGGCAAACAGCACACCAGCTGCCCGCCGGGGGGTCCCCACTTGCCTGCACACTCGGCAAGTGGGAGGGTCTCCCATACAAGGAGACACTCCCCACAGAAAGAGCCAAAGCTACGGCAGAAAAGGATTATCGCGGTTTCTTGTTTAGATACGGGGCCGTAGAACCATGTATAATGATGTGGGATATTGTCATGGTGGGTCTTGGTTCCGATTCGGAAACCAACGTGATTCGGAAACTACAATCCCTGATTTGGAAACTGGAAGGTGTTAGTTTCCAAACCCAGCCCAAAACCAAACCTCAAACACCCTAAGCCAACCCTAAACCAACCCTAAACCAACCCTAAACCGACCCTAAACTGGGGTACACAAACGAACACCAACCCTAAACCAACCCTAAAACACCCTAACGCCCAACCAACCCTAAAATTCCCTACACCAACCCTAAACTAGCCACAAACCAACCCTAGAACAGCTTGAGCCAACCCTGAATCAAACGTCAAACACCCTACACCAACCCCAAACCAAACCTAAATCACCCTACACCAACCCGACACCCACCTCTCAGCCAACCCTAAAACACCCTAAGCCGAAGATTCTCGGGCGTAGTTTCGGAATCCGGGATTGATCCTGACGGGGCTCCGCAAAATTACTATCCATCACCATCTGCGGACTTTCGCAAGGTTGATCCTGAACAAGCTTCTTGGTGTTTGGCTTTGCTTGCGCAACTCTCTGTGCACTTGTCGGGTGTCGAGCGTTGGACAAGCGGCGTCTTGTTGTTGCTTTCCACTCTGCTAGCTGACTGCTATATAGCTATCTAGCTCCCAGCTCTAGCTACAACCAGCTGACTCACACACTGGCCCACAAGCTGCGCCACACACAGAAAGCCCAAAAAGGAGAAAGAGGCGTGCTGCCATGGCAGTGCATCTCACTTCTCAAACTACGGCTGTTCGGTGTTTTGAAACTTCCGCCCGACAGCTCGGTCACAGTGGGACGCATGTTGCCCCCTGGCATGCTCTTCTAGGTGTTTCCAGTCATTGTTGCCAAGTACCATTTGAATGTCAAAAGCGAAAGCCAGAAAAACTGCAACGACTGCATCTCTGCCAGCGAACTTGCACATATGCAATTTCTCACAGTCCCATTTACACTGTGAGTGATTTGCAAACTAGAATTTCCGTATTCTTGACCAATCATTGGGCAGCAGCATGGACCGAATAAGGGGGAGGCAGGCAGAATGGCGAGAGGAGGTACAGGCTACAGGGAATCGATATCAGTCCCCCGCATACTCCACACATGCATGGTATGTGTGGCAAGCAAAGTGCGCACAGTTTGTAGAATAGCGAATGGGAGCTTGCCCAATTTGGTGCATCTGCTGCTGCATTCTAATATCACGCATAAAAAAGGTCAAGTGCGTCCCGGCAAGCAGGCCTCGTGCGTCAAATGAAATGATTCGGGCTCTGTTCTTATGGTGGAATCGGAGCAAGCCAAACTTTAGAGAGGGGCGCCGAAAGCTGGCAGTTTGCAAGAAACGCTGCCTTCTTCACCTGCCTGACAAGTTCTCTTCGTAGGCATCGTCCGTGGCCCCCCCTTCGCTTGCGAATCAAACAATCAGTCCAATTGAAATGGCGGCAACGCCAAATGTCGGGATAATAGTGCCTTTCGGCGCCTTTCGACCCGCGTGGTCCATTGGTTGCCTGGCTGCCGGCCGTCCAGCTCTTGGATCTTGCGTTGGAGCTGCGACAGTGGACCCGACGGTGCAGATCTGGCCTCAAGTGATAAGTGCAAGCGGCCCACGTGTGCCATGGTGACAACTTTGTGTGAGGAACACTAGTCATCCCGAACTGCTGATGGTTTTCTCGTAAGATTCCCCTGCCAGGGATGCTGGTAAATAGTCCTGCACAAACTAAATCATTGATGACTCACACACAGGCCTGGCCAAGCCAAGCAATCATGCAACAATGTGAAAGTGCGAGAGCACCATTTCCCCGCAAGATAGCTCGCCCGTTGCCACCTGCGATTCCAGTTGACGGTTTGTTTATAGTCATCAACAAGCTATCGAAGCTTGAGTGGAATTTTGCGCCCTCCAAACCCCAAAGCAGCCAAGCAAGCAAATATACATTTTCCAATCAGACCGTGCTCAACCTTCTCCAGTGTTCAAGTCCGAGATTCGGCCCAGCTGCCTGGCGGCACAAGAAACACAGTTTTAGCCGATGTGACCTTGTGTTGGTGGCAATACGTGGTGTTTGCATGCGTGGGTGCATATGCTTTCAGGTACAAGCGCACGCAAGAGCTCAATAATCATGTTGATGGATTCATTTCGGGCCTCCTCCTCCTCCTCCGCCCCCTCCATCGCTGCCTTTACCACGGTCTTCTCTGGGTTTAATGTGCCTTGACTGAGCAAACAGGCCAAATGTCGAAGACCGCGTCTCCAACTCTGGAACACACTCCTTGAATCAAAGCCATGTCCAGCACGTGCACACAGCGGAAGCTGTCATTACTGAATATTGCTGTCTGGTTGCAAGACCAGCCCCTGCCCTCTCTTAGTAAGCCCTGTGGCAAATTGAGCTTGTTGGGAAGCCCTCTTGAGCTTACTAGCTGTAGTGCTGTGCTAAGCTCACCTGCCCTCTGCCTGTCTCATCGCGTTTTCAGTTGAACTGCATTTTGGCCCTGCCCTGACTACGACCCCTACCAAAACCACACATATGCAGGCCAAAGTTGCTCCCACCAAGGGTAACCGCCTTTGCCCTTGCCTTTGCCCATGGCTGACAAGGCGATGCCGCGTCCTTGCTGAAATACAGCAAAGGCGGCCGCCACACGCCAAAGCATGCAAAGGTTGGCTGCTCGCAGTGCAAGTATGTTGAACGCCTGGCCTGAAGAAAGTGCACACTCACACGCCATGGTTGCAGTTGTTGCACGGTGTGGCAGCACTCCGCTCCATGCATGCTCATGCTTGTTCATTTTTTGAGCCCACAATGAAGCAGGAATCGGCCTGACAAGCATCAGCAGCCATGCCAGCTACTCAGTGCAGAATGCTTCTTAATTGCGCCTGATGCAGCAAAAACACCCTGGCAAAAGCCATTTGCATACATTTGTCTTCTGGCCCGCCTCCACGATGCCTGCGGAGAAAATGCAAGAGTAAAAGGCAACCCGCTGCACCTAAAGAACCAAACATGTCCCAGAACCCGTCCACGCGGCGGAACCTGCCCTGTAGAGGGGAGGAGCTGGGGGTGTGAGCTGCCCTTTCCAGTTTTACAAACTCAGACAGCTTGGCCTTGCTGGTGGGCCTCCACCTGAACGGCACAGGATTCATCTGTGCCGACGCATGCGTAAAGCAGTCAAGTGAGACCGCAAACAAACCCTGTGGCGTAAACTCGTTGATTGTGATTTAATCATTTGAACGGCTGCTCAAAGCTTCCTGGGCCTGGCAAGGAGTTTGCTCCAAAGGTCTTCTCGGATTCTGAGGTGAAGACTCACTGGTTACTTGCAGCGGATGTTTAACTGATTCCCACAAACTAACTTCGCGAAGGTCATGCGTTGGCAAACATTGGCGGCTTGACATTCTATGCTATAAAAGCTGTGAGCTTTGTGACTTCGTGAGGTGTCATGGTATCATTGGACAAGGGCCATGAGGTCATGAGGCGAATCTTCCTGGCTGTGTGGTTGGTTTTGCCATGCACCCTGCTGTCTCCACTGAGCAAGGGAGATTGAATACGCAGCCCGACACTCTTTCTCTCCCGCTCTCTCCCTCACCCCGCGCCTGCCAACACCGATGCAGTATGGGATCCTGAGGAAGCAGCTGCTTCCAGGCAAGTGGCACTGACCCACGGTCTCCGTCTTGTCACCGTTACAGAATCCCGACAAACCGCAGAAGACAGGTGGCCCAAGCTTTATGCAACATTCGGGTGGGAAACGGTTTTGCAACAGCGACAATTCGATTGTCCCTCCGACAACCACAGCCAGCAAAGCTATGGAAAGCAGGATTGCCAAGTTAGGACAAGACAAGCTATCCAGCATGTTCTGGCAACCCTCAATCCACGTACGTACATTCCATTGGTTGACACACCCACCTAAGTACATTCCATTGGTTGACGCTAGGGGTACGGCACACGGCTGAAGCGTCCGGGCCAGTTGCAGCGCAGATTTGCCAGCCTCAACAAATAGGATGGCTAAAGCACGAGAAGGACACTGGCGGAGGGGCACACTTCTCACCAAACAGGTTTATGTTGCACCTCGCGTGTGGTAATTAGCATGCAGCAGTCTCATTTAAATAGAAATTGGGCGAGCAGTGCGCAGAATAAGTCCAGCCTCCTTGCTGCTGTGCCCTCGGCAACCACGCAGGGGAATGGACATCCGAGTGGTGACCGAATCAATGGCAAGCAACTGCTGACTAGAAGCGCAAACCGTGGCGCCAAAGGGGAGCCAGGTCACCATGAAACCAGAGGCGCAATCTGTACCCAGTGTAGCCGAAATTACAAGCTAAATACTGATCGAAGTCAACGGGGAATCCTCGAATCCTCTGCTCCAGCCGGAGCCACATTCATGTAAACACACCCAAGGACCGCCAGGCATATTCAATTTCTCATGTGGTGCACCAGGGCAATTTGCAAGCCACTTCCACCACCCATCCCCCCCTCCCAGGGCTGAGCAGAAAGCCCAAGCTGGCTAGGTAGTCAATGAGCACGGCAGCAAGGCTTGTCCTTGCTTGCGCATATGCTCTTCAAATGCTCTCGCCCATTCTCTTAGCCTGGTTTATCAAGTTGAGCCTGCCGAACGAACAATAGACACAGCTTCTACATGATGCAACTGCAAATCACCCCATGACATCACTGGCTCAGAGTCCCTCCTCCCTTCTCTGATGGCAAAGCAAGACAGGCAGAATCACTCTGGGCCGTGGACAGTTGGCTGCCCCATTTGGAGGAACTGGCATAGTCCAGGTCCTATGCTCATGACTTTCGTCCAGCTTCTTGCGGCTCGGACCCTCTGGGCGAACCCCGTCTGTGCAAAAGCTTTCCCTTCCATGCTCCGATGCAACTTGCGCATCTGATTGCTCGATAAAATGGTGCTGGCCACCGAGGCCAAAATGGACCACTAGCGCAAATACAGGTGCAACGCTGATATTCTGAGCTCTTCCCTCTCCACCTTTTAGAACAAGTCAGATTGGCAAGTCAACCCAACAAAATGATCAAAACAGACCGAGCGGTAAGAATAGAGGCAAGCCCTTTTACACCACACCACTAAGCGTCCTTTTGATTCTTTTAGTTTCCAGGAAAACGCATCATTTACAAACGGAACAACGTGTGGTTTGTGGGGCATGGGGATGAATTGCTTGTCAGTGAGCGCCTCTACCGTCTTCTTTTGGGCGGAGGGCGGAACGCGATGCATGTAGTGCCGCCCGGTACAGCTTGTGAACAAATGCGTGTTTTCAGCTCACTTCTTTCTGCACCTCTAAATGGCCACATGGCTTAGTCATCTCAAATTCGGCCTTGAAGCCATGTACAGCATTGAATCCTGAACAAGCCTGCAGGTCGCAACTCTCCAGCCAGGGATCCTCACGAAAGTGTCCCTCATTCTTGGTGAGGCTGTTTCGGTACCTGCCACCCCCAACCACTCACGATTCTCTTTCCTTGAGCGTATTTCCGCCCAGTGCTTCTTCGAAAGGCGAAAGGTGCCACATCTGAAGGGCGACTTGTCTGAGCGCAGGGCGCCACCGCGGCCCATGAGCGCTTCAGCCACCTGGAGCTGATCCTGGGGAGCTAACTCCTTTTAGGAGCAACCCCACTGACATGAGTGGGGACGGGCTGGCTGGTCCCTCGAATGCAGTTCCCAAATCTCCCTGAATGAACTGCACATCGATGTGCAAAATACTTGCTCTCCTGATGTTTCTGGTCATTTGCTTGGGTAAGGAGTGCAGCTGCAAGTTAGCATTTCTTGATGACGTCGTGCGAGCTGCCACCCGCTTCTTACATGAGACCATGTTTGCTGGAAGGCTTTGGATGTAGCGATTGCTCGGTGTATTTGCTTGGCCTGCACCTTGCGGCAGCGGAAAGTGCAATTGTTTGGCTGGTTAAAAAGCGGGTGGCTTCGTGTACTCCGCCTTCTTGCCTCTCTCGCCTGCCATTGGTCCCACCATGCCACTTGCTAATGTAGCCTGTTTATAAGTCGAACATATCATCACATGTATGCAAGGGGTGGCTTTGCTTGCAGCATTGATTCAAGTCCAGCTTCATCCAAATCCTTAGGACTTCGCCATAACATTTCGAGCGTTCTTGTCATTCACGCCGTCCTGCACCGCGAAAGCTTTTGCTTCAACAACTCGCCCGCAATCGGACACAGCATTACGAGGGGCAGTCCTCGAGCATGCTTGTCAATGCAGTCCTGGAGAACCAAACATCTGCACATGCCAACCTTTCTACCCTTACCTTTGTCAATATGCAAGTCCAAACCGTGGACCAAGGTTGCCCAACCTTTGGCACTAGACAAATTGAGCTTCCGCACAACTGGAAGGCAGCATGCGCGAACCTTTTTGCATGCGTGGTCTGTGACACAACTGGGCGACTGGCAGAACAAGCGCCTGAGCACCTCAGAAGCAGAAAGGGTCATGGCAAACCTGCTTCCAAGCGCTCTAGCAACAAGCAAGCCAGCAACCCTATGCTTTGTTCATACCCGCCATACCCATGGGCTCCCTCAGGAGATCGCAATGATTGGCTAAGGGCTGCGCAACCAAAGTGGCAAAAGTGCTCACGGTCGCTTCCTGCTCAGGTGGTTGCTCCCAGGATAGTTCACGCACAGAAAGCCCTAATCTAGTGCTTGCCCCTTCCGACCAAAGTTAAGCTAGGGCTCAAGTGGGTAAGCGCTTGAAGTCTGGTCAGGTTCCTCATCCGCTGGCCGCAGCCCTTCAATGCAACGTTGACCAGCACCAGTCCCATCCAAAGAGCAAACAACGCGTGTTTTCCCCCTTGCAACGGATAAGTGCACACTGTCTGCTGGCCTTTCCTGTACTCCGAGTCGATCCACCAACCATAATTCTGGCAGGGCGCGCGCGCGGCATACTGCCGCAAGAGAACCCAGCACAATGCTGCAACGCAAAGGCAATCACATCAATGGGTTTTTGAAATTCTCCTCTCCACTCACGTTGGCTTTCGGGGTTTTGCAAAAACAATGATCAAGGCTGGACTCAAAAATCCTTCCAAGCAATCCGCCTCGTAGGCACCTGAGCTAGGCAGTGAAGCAGGTGAGAGAAGGCTCAGCACCAAAGGCGACAAAATACTCCAACACCCCTGCATACAGCAACTGCGTAAAGCGCCTGTGCCCCAAAATGCCCGCTTGGCCATGGCACTCGCGTTGCATGCGTCGCTGGAGCGGTTCCCCAGCTCAAAGTAGAGGCAGTCCTCGGCACAAAATGGGACTGCCATCACAAATGAGTTCTGCGCAGTGCTGGGTACAAGCCAGTGGAAGAACCTTGCAAACGAAAAACGGTCACGAAGACTCTACAGGGGATTGCTCCTAGCGCCAAAGCCTATCATATTGTGTCACAACAAGAACACAAATATCGTGAAGCCAAGGTGCGAGGCACGCAGGTCAACACATCAGTCAGCCAAGTGTCCCATTCTAAAACATGTGTGAATGCAGCGTTCAGGCAGTAGTCATGCATCCTTAGCTGTTGCCGCTGTGAGATTGGCAAATGGCATGGACGACAAGGCATCGGAAAAGTGATGTCCATGTGCGCATTCCGGGTTGGCAGGGGCAATGTCGCCCCACTGTGGGGCAGAGCGGTTACTGCCTGGTTTCTAGCCCTTAAACAAAACAGTTTGCACAGTCTACTGTTTGCTCGACAAGGCTCATAATTGACAAAGCCCGCAGTGGCAAGCTAAACGGAGGGATGCCAGCATCAGGACTGGCACCTTCTCCTGTCCAGCCTGCCATGTGAGCAGTGCCCGCCCACTTGGAGCGTTTCATAACACACAGCGCGTGCTGGCATGCACACAACGCAGCGCGTACGCATGCTTCTTCTGGGGCCATTTGGTGTCTTTGTGCGGCACGCGAAAGGCAAACCAAGGATTTGATCACCAAAGGCAGGCATGCAGCTTTGACCAGCAGAAGAGCTTTTCTTTGCCCACAGAAAGACGGAGAATCACTGGCAGCTGAGCAGAACACTCCCATGCTTGAGGTGTCGTATTGTACTTGGTAGATTTACATGGCAGAAGCTCTGATTGAAAGCTTCGCCAAGAATTAGGGATTGAAGGCCACTCGGAAACATTACTCCTTCCAAGCTCTGGTTGAATGCCCCTCCAAATGCCAGCGTGTGCAGGGAGTTGGGAAGGGTCACATTGTTCAACCTCTGACCATAGTACTCGCCGAAGGTCAAGCTATGCAAGCCGTCCGGCAAGTTCACCCCCTGCAAGCTTTGGTCATAATACTCGCCAAAATTCAGATTCCGAAGGTTGCCTGGCAAGCTTGTGCTTTCCAAAGGCTGATTGTAGTAGGCACCGAAGGTGAGGCTCTGCAGGTCACCCGGGAGGTTCACATTCTCCAGGCTCTGATCAAAGCATGCACCGAAAGTTAGGGTCTGAAGGCTTCCAGGAAGTATCACTTGCTCCAGGCTTTGATTGTAGCAGTCGCTGAAGGCCAAGTGTCGAAGCTTGCCCGGAAGAGCCACATGCGCCAAACTCTTGTTGAACTTCACTCCAAACTTCAAGTTTTCGAGGCTTAGCGGAAAACGCGTGTTCTCCAAGGACTGGTTGAAGTCCACGCCGAATGTGAGACTCCTAAGGCCCTCGGGGAACGCCAGGCAATCCAAGGGCTGGTTGAAGCGCCATCCAAAGGTCAGAGTCGAAAGCGCGCAGGGGAGCACCACTTGAGCCATGCAATGGTTGAATTCAAAGCCGAACTCCAGGTGCCGCAGGTTGCAAGGGAGGTTCACACCCACCAAGCTCTGGTTGAATCGACGTCCAAAGGTCAAGCTCAGTAGGCTGTTGGGGAAAATCACCTCCTCTAAGCTCTGGTTGTAGTTGAAGCCGAACTTCAGGCATTGCAAGCCAGCGGGAAAAATGACAGGCCCCAGGCATTGGTTGAATGCATCGCCGAAAGTCAGGGTCCTAAGGCTTGGCAAAGCCACGTGCTCTAAGCTCTGGTTGAAGTCGGCTCCAAAGGCCAAGTTCTGCAGGTTGTCTGGCAACTTGCACTTGTCCAAGGGCTGGTCGAAGCGCCATCCAAAGGTCAAGCTTTGCAGGGACTTGGGAAGCATAACCTTGTCCAGGTTTTGGTTATACCCATCCCCGAAGATCAAGGTGCGAAGGCTGCTTGGGAGATCCACTCCCTCCAAGCTCTGGTCGTAGCAGTCACCAAAGCTCAAGCTTTGAAGGCTGCTGGGAAGCTTCACACCCACCAAGCTGTGGTTGAAAGCACCTGAGATGGTCAAGTTTTCGAGGCCATCTGGAAGATCCAAGTGCTGCAAGCTCTGGTTGACCCGATTGCCGAAATGCAAACGTTTGAGCTTTGGAGGCAGGTGCATGCGAAGCTCTCCTTCGCTGAAAGAACCCTGGATGGTCAAGTCGCGGAGACTGCAAGGAAACTTCACATGCTCCAAGCTCTGACTGAAAAGGCCGCTTATAGTCAACGTTTGAAGATGCAAAGGGAGGTGCACATCACTGAGGGTCTGATTAAAGCGCCAGCCCAAGGTCAAGCTTTCCAGGTCACAGGGAAAGCGAACTTTCTCCAGTCTCTGATCGAAATCATGACCAAACTTCAAGCTTGTGAGGCTGCTTGGAAATGTAACACCCTCCAGGCTTTGATTAAAAGTGTCACCGAAGGACAGGCTCTGGAGGCTGCATGGTAGTCTCAAACCTGTGAGGCAGCTGGCATCATCTCGATTGAAGTGGAGCTGGGTTATTCCCTGCAACACTTGTGCGTTGGATTCAGGCTCAGGGCCTGTCAACGCCAGCCAGGCTTGCTGCCTTAGCATGCGAGGTTGCAGTGAGAACACTGCGAGTTTGCAGTTTTGAGCATTCCTGCAATGTGCAGAAACAACACTTGCATGAAGCCATGGTAGTACTTGCGCAAGCGCTAGTATGCCGTTGGGGACAAGAATTTGCTGTCTAGCAGCTATTGGGGGCCAGTTGTGAGGGCGCTCAATTTCCATCAGAAGCCATGAAAAAGCCTTTCTTTCAGAAACTTTCAAGCTTCTTTGGCTTCCTGGTTCCAATCTGCCCCTATGAACTCCATCCTCATCATCATTCTCCCCCTCCCCTGATCAGCATCATCAAACCGGGTGCTTCTGTATCAACTGAGCTCGAAGCAAGCTGGCTGGCTTGTAAAGGAAGGTCACTGCAGGGCAGTCCTTCAGGGCATCTAGGAAGCAAGAGAAATGTAGCATCTAGCATCACCAAGAAGAACACGATCCTCACATGTTCTCATCGTTCTAGCCTTTTCTTTTCTGTCCTTCGCCCTTCCCTTGCGGAAACCGAAGCCGCCCGAAAAGAAATACACGTGCGCAGTATGACCACTGTCCTTCAAGCCCTGCTCCAAGAGCGTTTGGCTGGACGACAGCTCCTTGTCTTTGACAAGCAGCAGGGTAGCGCCACGCTTGGGCTGCCTGCAGTAGAGGAGCTCTGACAGCTCGCCGCCAGACATGGACTCAGGCACGGTCAAGTCGATGCGGGTGCCATCTAAGCCATTTGCTTGCCTTGGCGTGGAACGAGACGGCCAATAGCAGGAAACCAACACTCCATCACAACTGCGCCCAAATCCTGTCGCATGTCCACATCCCACCCCTCATTGCGGGTCAAGTGCCCGGGCAAGCTAATTAGCTGGTCAGCACACATAAACCACTCAAACCAATTCCGATGCAAATGTTCTTTTCTTCCTTTTGTGGGCACAAGGGGACCTACTAGGTCCTAGGGTTAGTCGCCAAGCTGCAAGTGCAGCATGCGGCTAGATGTGTCCACCATGTGCGCCATGCTCTGGGCTTGGAGGTCAGGTAGCAAGTTGCTCGCTGTTCAACAGGTCGAACAGTGAATACGAAGCAATAATCCGTACGACATGTTTGTTGCACGTCGCTGACAGCGAGCTAACTGCATGCCTCCTGCGAAATCGCAGCACCAAGGTGCCTTTGAGCTACTTTGGCTAGCACCCAGGTGCTTGGTCCAAAAGTCGGTGCGTTCGCCAAGTCGCCGCCGCCCAAGGGAACATTTGCATTCCTTCGGATTCCAACCAAACATGCGCAATGAAGAATGAATGCAGAATGAAAACTCTACAGCGCACGCAGCTTGCCTCGAAGTCGCTGAAGAGGAGTCAAGCGCGCTGCTGGTAGCTCCAAGCTGCCCAGGTCCGCCAAACATGCTTTTGCTGCGTCAATTGCGCTTGAGCGAGTATCAGTCCCTTACAATCCCCTCGCATTGCTTCCTCTTCCTCTCCCTCTCACTCCCCTCTCTGCCTTGCAAGCTCGCCTCGGTGAGATGGATGGAGCACACGCACAAGCGTTAGCGAGGAATCATTTTGTTTTGTTTGCAAATGTCTGCAGCGAGCTGTTGTGCACGGCAAACATTGGGAGGCCTTTTACTTGCCAATGTGCTTCATTCATGTCTGGCATACGTGGACATAAGCGGGTCTGGAGCTATTGTTTTGCAATGATCAAATATGCGATTCGCAGTGAGCAGCTCACATTTCGGCCTCTATGCAAGAGGCAAGCGCAAGATTGCGCAGCAGCTCTGTTTTGATTCCAAGTGCGGCTTTGGTCAGCAGGCGGGCTGGTCGTGGTGGTCGGATGTCACTGCAATTCTAATACCCAGGAGAAAAAAAGAAAACAATTCCAGACCCCGAATGAATGGAGCTAGCTGGGTGGAATGCCTCCATGAAAAGTTGAGCTGCAATCTCAAGGCGACGTGAAATCAAAAAGCAGCTCCGCAAAGTGAAGGCTTGCTGCTTGGCTGGCGACTTTCAACTTTTTAACATATAGCGCAAGAATATTGTGAACATGTCCAACCCCACCTAATACAAGGAGCGAGGCCATCCTCACCAAGGAACTAGTCACGAAAGTCTGGCAGGGCAGTTTGTGGAACAAACGCGGGCATCAATCTGGGCAACGCTGAGGACTGAATCCTTGCGCCCCGGGAGAAGCCAGCCCTGAGTGTCCCACGTAGCACCGGCCAACGAGGGTCAAAACCTCGCCCTTCGCAATCGAGCTCCGGCAAAGAGATTGCAGGCGACTCCTGTCATTGAAATGCTCGCGGGATTACGGGCTAAACGTGCAAGCTGTGCCTTGGTACTTTTCCAGTGTGCGCGCGCGTGTGTGTGTGTGTGTGGATCATCCTGGTTCAAGGGGAAGACCAAACGGTTTGAGATCAAAGATCTCAGTGTGTAACTTTTGAATCCCCTGCCGCAAAAAGCGGTGCCTGTGTGTGTGCGGATCAATCATCCCTGGAAGGCCCCACCGCCAGTTCTTCAACTTTTTACACCAGGGGTGCAAGCAGCCCATCTGGTCTTGCACCAACGAAGACACCGGATGTGTGCTGGTGATATCACTGGGGACGCTCAATGACGCACCTGCAAGAGCCATATTTTCGCGCTGTTGCTGTGCAACGACCAATGGCTCGATGGTTTGTTTCCGTTGTCTTGTTGTGTGTTGCTTTCCGAAACGCAAGGGTTGACGCATGACCTCTGTGGTTCTCCTTTATTCCAAAGTGTGTGCTGCTCAGCCTTCCAAGATGGCGCCAAGTTAGACGGGTCACCATCCCCGGCTCCTCAGTGAAGGAGAGTAGTCACTATTCAGGGCGCTGGCGGCGCTGGACCTCTCTGGCACTCCCTCCCAATCAAAGGCTCTTTGGTCTCACCTGAATCTTTCACAAGCAAGTTTGAGTTTTGCAACCCAGAGAACCCTCAAGAAAGCCTCTGAAGGAGATTCAGCATGTCTTCCAAAAGTGCGCGCAACGGACGTGCCGTTGAGACCTGCGTGGCAAAGAAACTTTAGATTTGCGCGCGGCCCTACACGAGTGAAGTGTTGCGGAAGCGGATGTGACACCACTACACCATGTGCCCCTGCTGTCCCGCCCAAAGGTATGTTCAATCAGAATCTTGTGTAACACTAGAGACAGCGTGCCGCACTTGTTGTCAACCTACACAGGGCCACCCAGCGTGGATTCAGATTCAGCATTCACACCCGTGTCGGTTCCCCGTGGTGGCTGGCTGCAGCATGAGGTCTTGAGGTTTGTTTGCGGTTCCCGTGCTGCCTTCTCCCCAGTCACCGGGCACTTGTTGCTACCACTACAACCCGTTCAAGCACCACATCCTGGCGATACCAGAACCCTGTCCACACGACATCGCCGACCATCCAGAGATCGTCAAGGGGCTTCGCCCTGCTCCGGACTGCAGGTAGACCGGACACCACAGCCAGGATCGACGACGGTGCCGCGTTTCACTGGACGTGACCATCCTGATTGACGTCGGCATCGGTCGCGTCGCCGTCCTGACCATCACCGCCATGACTCTCGGTGACTTGATTCTCGGCGCCGCGTCCCTGACGAGCGACAACGTCAGCCTCGGCATCCTCAGGAGAATTTTGCTTGTGCCACGTGTGGTCACGAAGAACATGACCGTCGACCCCACACTCCGCACCACGGCTCCCGACCCGCCGCTCCACCAACCGCTCCGGCTTCGCCCCCAGCTTGTTGTCATTCTTCTCAACTCGGACGTCCAGGCCTTTCCACCCATTCCAAGGCACCCCCTACACCAGCACCAAAACCTGCACTCGAGCTCCTCGATCCGACACTGAACCCGAACCCGACCTCAGTGAATGGAGCCAAGCCATCAACTCCGCCATGCAGGACCATAGCCGTGTACCAACTTTGGCAGACATACCATCAGCCGATCAAACAGCACTGGCACCGGAATCCTGGATGCACTGCTCCTCGCATGCAGGTTTGGTCAACGCGATCCTGGACGCCGGCATCCACGTCCACGCCGAGGACATCTTCGCACGGGTCTACAGCTAAACCACCATGCGCGTGACGGGCGTCCGCTTGGATGTTGAAAGACCTTCTACTCCGTCCCAATTCTTGGGGCAACAACGACTTCCCGTCCTTCGGACTCTTCAGCTTCGGGATGCAGGGCAACCTCAACGAGGACACTTCCGGAACCTGCACAGGGGACAGCAAGCAGCAATCGTCCTTGGTGAGTACACAGGCCATGTCCCTCACTGCCGAACTGACGCAGGCGGTGACAAGCAGCACCACCACCAGCGACACCAGCACAGCCAGCAGCACCAGCACAAGCGCATCATCCACGAGCAGCACGTCCACCCACATCGTCCAGCAGCACATCTCCCACGACACCCCTGGCAGCAGCACCAGCAGCACGTCCACGTCGAGCAGCTCAAAAAGCACTTCATCAACAACGACAAGCTCAAGCACGTCATCAACATCAACTAGCTCCTCAACCACGAGTACGTCTTCAAGCCCTCGAATACCACACCTTCCTCAACTTCCACTAGCTCCACGACACTATGACAACTACGACGAAAGCACCACTACATCCACGTCCACGTCCTCCTCTACATCTACATCAACATCGACAAGCGCATCAAGCACTTCCTCAACATCCACTACCTCAAGCGCATCAAGCTCAACAACGACAACAAGCTCTACAAGCACGAGCAGCACTCCAACTTCATCTTCCTCCACATCAAGCACCAGCACCAGCGCCAGCACATCCAGCACCTCAGCAACATCATCGTCAACCAGCTCCACAACAACTGCATCAACTAGCAGTCGACTACGTCCACGTCCTCCTCAACCACCAGCACAATCAGCACATCAACCAGTTCGACAACCGCAACCTCAACCAGCAGCAGCTCGACCAGCACATCCAGTAGTTCAACCTCCAGCTCCAATTGCATCAACAAGCACAAGCTCCAGCAGTACGAGCACGAGTTTTAGTAGTTCAAGCAGCACCTCGGCTTCATCTTCAACCACATCCAGCACCAGCACGTCCAGCACCTCAACAACATCCACGTCGACCAGTTTCGCAACAACTACGTCAACTAGCGCCACATCGACCAGCACATCCAGTAGCACCATCTTCAGTTCATCAACATCATCCACGTCCTCGTCATCGTCATCGGCAAGCGCAAGCAGTACATCAAGCCGCAGCACCAGCACCAGCTCAACATCAAGCTCGTCCACCAGCACAGCACATCCAGCAGTTCAACTTCCAGCTCATCAACGTCATCCACATCTACATCATCCTCATCGACCAGCACAAGCAGCACATCCAGCAGTTCAATCTCCAGCTCCTCAACAAGCACAAGCTCGCAGCGCAAGCACGAGTTGCACTAGTTCAAGCAGCACCTCCACTTCATCTTCGACCACATCCGGCAACAGCACCGGCACATCCAGCACCTCAACAACATCCACGTCAAACAGTTCCACAACGACTACGTCAACCAGCACCACATTGACCAGCACATCCAGTAGCCCCACTTCCAGTTCATCAACTTTCAGTTCATCAACATCATCCACGTCCTCGTCATCGTCATCGACCAGCACAAGCAGTACATCAAGCAGTAGCACCAGCACCAGCCCAACATCAAGCTTGTCCACCAGCAAATCCAGCAGTTCAACCTCCAGTTCATCAACGTCATCCACATCCACATCACCCTCATGAACCCGCATGCGCTGCTGCCATCACGTTTCGGAAATTCAGCGCTTGTGCCGCCGCCACGGAGCAGTTCGAGGCGACTGCTAACCATTCCAGGCAGTCGTGGTGGTCAGACCTCTTTGACGTATCACCCAGACGTTTCACGTGCTTGCGTTTCACCAACTCGACTGTCATTGCAAGAACCAGTTGCAAACCTTGCTACCGAACGTTTCACTCACGTTTCACTGCCACTGGTTGAGAACCCTTTCCCCTTCTGTCTCACCGCCTTTCTTGTTGCAGCACATACTTCATCCTGCTGCACTGGATCAACAACCTCCTGATCACACATCGCCGCAAGAAGCACCAACCTCCGACGATGCTGAAGAGGAAAATCCAGATACTTCGTGCTCGTCATCATCGGCTACACCCACTGATGAGACCTCCCCTATTCCTATGCACATACTTCATCCTGCTGAACTGGATCAACAACCTTGTGATCACACTTCACCGGACAAAGCACCAACCTCCGACCATGCTGACGAGGAGAATCCAGACACTTCGTGCTCGTCATCACCGGCTACTGGTCACCTGATCGCCTCCTTCGACTGAGAGATCTTAAGACTAATGAACGTGCGCGGTCCAGCTACAAAGCAATCGGTCGGATCTTGAATAAACCTGCCGAGGCTGTGAAGACCAAATGGTTTGAGATCAAAGATCTCAGTGTGAAACTTCTGAGTCCCACCCTGCCGCAAAAAGCGGCGCCTGTGTGTGTGGATCATCCTAGTTCATGGATGGAAGGCCTCGCCGCCACTTCTTCATTTTTTTACATCAAGGGAAGACCAAATGGTTTGAGATCAAGGATCTCAGTGTGCAACTCTTGAATCCCATCCTGCCGCAGAAAGCGTGTGTGCGGAGTGGCAGAATACCCTGCCACCAACATCAGGCTTTCACTATTACCGCAGGGGGACCAGGCGTCTTGCTGCTGACCTGGTCTAACAAAGCTAGGCAGCAAGACGGGATACCGGAGTTGGCCACTCTGGCGTACCTGCATTTCCGGGATGCCGTGATTCTGAAAGTCCTTTTCGCCCCCTTGGTTGCGGCGCTGTTTGTGCTTCTTGTTCTTTAGGGTAACGTGTTCGCTGCTAGACGGAAGCCAAGTGACTGTGAGCCGAAACTTATTCATGAAGAACCTTATCCAAGCCGAGACTGACCAGTTGTACTCGAAAGGATTAGCATCCTCCATCTGGAGTTTAAGAGTGTACACCCCATTCGTGGGGAATCCTCGGGTGTACCCATTGTGTGACCCCGGGCCGGCTCTGTCGGAAAATTTGACCTCAACGTGCTTATCATAGAACAGCGGAATTTCACATTTAACCAGGAACGAGGTTTCACTAAAGGGAAGACAGCCGGAGGTGTTGCGGTTTTGAGCTTGTTGTGCCACCATGTCTCGACGGGATGATCGTGACAGATCCAGAACTCGGCGCAGACGGGATCGGAGTCCTTCCCCTCAGTCTCGCAAAGCACGCCGACGTGAACACAATGACAATCAGGTCTCGGAGGGCGTGGATTGGAGCAACTTGGTATCCTGGCAACACAATTCGGGCTACAACTCCAACAGCAATTTTCCGGTGATGCCAAGCAATTATCAATCGATTCCAAACCCTACACAGCAGTTCCATCATTCACCGGTCAACTACATGATGCCGGTTCCTCCAGAGCCCACGCCAGCGAAGTTCATGACGCCCGTGATGCCACCACCGGTTACTTCTTCCCAAGCTTCACCATCGCCTGGACACCTAGCTGCGCTACCAGTTCGACCTCAGAAAGCCTGGCCTACTCCACAGGTTGACTGGACACCTGGAGATGGCATGCTAGACATCAACCAGCTCTACTCCCTTAGCCTGCCCATGACGGTTGCCAACACCCCGCACAACAACCTACGTGACATGTCTGGCATGGACATCCGAGACGTTCGCCTGGTTCAGGTCATTCACGGGGGCATCACCAACTGGCTACTCCGACCATTTGCTCACGGCAGATTCGTGACGTGGGAAGGCTTTCGCACTCGCACCAAGGCCTTGCTTTGGAGTACCTGTTCCAAACTACTACGACGATCACAGTCGATCAACCTGCTTACTTTGGAAAAGGACCTTGCCAGCTCACTGGGGCTCAACCTTGACGACTTCAACCAGCGTATCAAGGTTCATGACCATTTGGCCAACTCGGTGCTTCAGTTTCTTCAGCAACACCACGCCACTCTCACGCCCTCTACCCAAACGGATGACATGGTCAAGAAGTTCAATGATCTAAATCGAGCTCATGAGTTGCTCCAGGCTCAGTATTCGGCATCGTTGCGCGCTTCGACTTCCCCTACGGTGCCAACCCAGAAGGATGATGCAGAGTTGGTTACACCACCGCCGGCCAATGACACACAATCTTCGTCACCGACCAGCTCCCTACCTACGGTCAGTGCAGCGGCCCTTGATGGCAAGTCGTTTGATGGCGCAGTGCAACCCCGAATCATTCAGTCTCTTCACGGACTTTCTTCACCGCCTTCCAAGCCGGCGGCGTCACAATTGCTCACCATGCACAGCACGCCAGATGACGTCATCAAGTACTACACATGGACTAGTGATCAGCCACGCTTGTATCTCAAGCAATCGCCCACTACCACTACTCTGGCGTCATTGATCAAGTGGGCCAATCACCCATCCCGTCTCAACGGCAACAAGTCCTTGGAATCCATGTCGACCCAGCTCTTTCAGGCGCGTCAACGCATGCCAAAAGGAGACGCACCTACGTTTGCGGCGATGGCGGCTCTGTGGGGACTGGAGCCTGGCTACCTCACCAAGCTCACTGACAAGGCGCTGTGTCACCTCATCGTGACTGCCCGCTTACTCACAGGGTGAGCAGTTCCCTTCGTTCACTTATGAGCCCGGAGTGGCAGCTGTGTCACGATTGATGAAAGGTTCAAAACTTGTCCGTCCTCTTCTTGCTCTGCACTTGTTTGATGATGCGCTTGTCTTTGCTTGCGTTGTCAATTGCTTGGTGTTCATTGCCGCTTGCATTCCTGTCGCCGCGACATTGTAGATTTCATTGGTTGCATGTTCACCATGTTGGCTGAGCTTCGCCGCTGTGGAATCTATGATGATGTTGCACAATGGCATTCCTTAGATACCTTTCTGCACTCGTTGACAATGTTCTCTACGTGCTGGCAATACTGCTTCCTGGACTTCCACCACCGTCGATACCAATGGATGAATATGAGTCAGTTGAGCGACTACCTTGGCTGGGCCTTATTCTGGAAGTACTAGTTGTGGTTCGGATCGCACTTCAGATTCCGATTCACTCCATGTCGCAGTCTTATCACACTGTGGCCAACAGGTATGAACTTCACAGGTGCCGGTGCACGGCCTATTTATTGATCAGTTTCTTGCAGCGTCTCATTTCTCAAGATTATGGGTATGTCCCGCCGTTTTTCGAGGTTCTTCACTTCTACAAGACGTCTCTGTTGTGTGAAATCATGCATTCCACTTTTGCGGACACAAGACACCTTCGCTCACTACGGACACGTTTCCCGGACCTCTATGACTTCATTCAAGATCCAGGTCACCATCAACAACCATGCGTCTACATCAGACTTTCTCCATGGCACACTCCATACCACGTTGGTGCAACTGATCAAGATGTTCTTCGACGAGAACACTCACGCAGTCGCAAATTTCTACAACTACTTCGGGGACGCCATGCCTTCTTCGAACCTGCACTTCACTACTGGAAGCGATCCAACACTTACTGGCTTTTCTGTGCCATTCCGGTTGAGATCAAACTTCCCATTTCCTCGGTTTGGGTCCAGGAAAGCAAGTGGCAATACTTGCTACGTCCGCATTTGAATGCTCCCTGGGTACATAGACTTCTTCGAAAGATTGGCTTCCGTGAGCATCTGGTTGACTTTCGGCGTCATTCGTTGTCATCTCCCACCTCACTCGGGCTACACAAACGTTTTCGACGACGACTACATCCAGATCTTCAACGGCAATTACGACCTGAAATGTTGGATGACATTCAAGCGCATTACTCCACTCTTTATCAGCTGGGATCCAACACAGGTGCGTCGTTCCAGGCTATGCGAGACTTACTGTCGGCGGCTTTTCCACCTACTCAGCTCTACTACTTCCTACGACTCTCCGTCTTCGTCAACGAGCCTTTTCGTTCTAAGGCACAGAAGCTCCTCACCCAGGTAATGCGCAAACGACAACTCCAATCACCAAGCACTTTGACACAACTACTTCTCCCACCTCTACATGTACGGAATTGGAAAGCTCAGCTTGGCACATGTTGGGTTGCTTCGCATCGTGACTTGTTCCCTTCCCTATTTCTTCCAAAGATCCGGGTGGTGGAAACTCGCAGCGCTACTTTGGGGGACAGGATCTACAACTACCGCACATGGCAACGCAGGTGGGCTCCTGACATATCTTTTCCGTGTCGCTGTTCAGACATTGATGATCACCTCCTACACCGTGCACATGAGCATGTAGTAATGGTAGATGAGTTCTCACGCATCAATGCAGACATCGACATTGACATCATGACCGCGTCCATGAAGGATCAATATTTTGGCGATGTTGACATGCTGCATCAGCGTTTTACCACACAGCTTCGCAAACTTGCTCGTCGGTGGCATGTACATGGATCCAGTCTCCTTACTGATCTACGGCCTCTTTTGACTCAGTTGATTGATGCCCATCGCTCCAACCTTCATGATCGTGCTCACTGGACATCCGAATCACTACAGCGCACCGTGGTTTCTCTGTCCTCGTGGGTTGTAATTCCAGCGGATCATTTTCCCTCTCGTGCACATGTGATTTGTCCTTCGTTGTTTGCCATACTGATGCACAAGACCTTTTGCTCGGGAGAAGTCTTTTCGCTGTGTCGTGAATCTGCAGCATCCTTTCGCTCAGAAGTGGTCACTACGATACCTTCTCTCCTACATCAGCGCTACGCGTGGGGACTTCGACTCCAAGCACCGTTGCCTACAGCCCGCATCCTTCCCAAGCCGACCAAGGACTGGCAGAAAGCAAGACCGATCATTTCTTTCTTTCGCACGTGGGCAGCACCCTTCCTCACGGTCTTCGGCGCCCTCATTTTTTGAACTTACCAAAGTCACCTTTCCTGACATACCAGGTCAGCTTTCGGTTCAGGAGCTTGTCCAACAGCTTTGGGACGCGCTGTCAAAGCCAGATCCCGCCGAATACATCCACCTGGTGTCTCAGGACCTTTCCGGCTTCTTCACATCCATTCCCACGGAGCGTTTCCATCAGGCACTACAGGTGCTTCTTCATCGTTATGACCAAGTAGTTGGCCTCCGCCGATCCTCACAATGGTCGGTGTACGAATTGAAGTCAGATCATCGACGCCGTATGTTCAAAGGAAAATGGCGCCGTCAAACTAAGGTTCCTCGAACCTTTCGTGAACAAGATCTTCGATGCCTCCTTGACTTTGTCATTGATGACAGTCACTTCGAGATCAATGGCTGTTTGTTCCGGCAAGAACGTGGAGTCGCTATGGGATCACCTGCAGCACCCCCTCTCTGCAATCTGGTTGCCACGGTGGAGGACTTCTTCTGGCACCAAACAATGTGCTCTCTACGTTTTCGCATGCCCGATGTCGGGGTGATCTGGCACGAGCGTTATGTCGACAATCGCTTCATCCTGCTACGTGATTCTGCCCCGCAATCACCGGTGCTCAGGAATTTTCTTTCCCTGGAATTTTATCGACCACCTGTGATGCTTGAGTTTCAGAATGATGACAAAGTGCTGGGTTACCTATGTGATTCATCGTCCAGGACTATTACACCACAACTACCTGATCATCCCTCTCAAATTAAAGGGATTCGGAGTGCCAATGATCAGATGTTTACTTACTCTTCGTGGTCTTCTCGCTCGTGGCTCATTATACGTGGTGCACAACCTGCGGTTCAGCAACAACTTGGACTTGACGCTCTCAAACGCCTTTATGAAGCCAAAGGTTTCGATCCGCGTCTCCTTCGTGATGTTCGGCGACGACTCGTGACAAAATCTGCATGCTGCCTTGTTGCTGTGTTGCTTGTGGTGTTCACTTGTGATTGCTTGTCGGAGCGTTTTGTTGTCATTTATTTATCTGCATGCAGTCGGCTCGGAGGTGTTGGCCCTTGCATGGCGGCGCCCCTTATCTGAACATGGCGGAGTATGTTGTTAGCAGCCTACTACGCCCAGACGGCACGGTCCAAACCACGAGCCAAGTGACGCTGGATCACCTTCCAAACTTCATCAATGGCAATGAGATGCAGCTCTTTGTCCAGACACACGGCCTTGTACATCAGCACAATGTGCAGGCGCACAGCTCTTCACGTGATGTTCCAGCACTTAGCTCATCGACCAACGTCAGAGCGGTGCGCAATCATGCAATCGGGAGGCGCTCCCGCTCTCCTGGATCTCGGCGCTCCCGGGTCAAGCTCACACCGGGACCACAAGGGATGTCTGAGGATGAAGAGGACTGGGGAGAATGGAAAGGCGATGGTCGTCGCGCTCATGATGATCAGAGGAGACCTCGATCGCCGACGCCGCCTGCTCACCTCAGGGTACCCGTGAACCAGATTGAGTTGCTTCATCTCCCTGTTCGCCAACAAGTACCTGCCTTGGGCAGCCATCGTTTCACGCTCCGCACTGGCTGCCGGATCAAGGAAATTGCCATCCTGATTGACGGTGTTCTTTACTACACGTTGCCCTGCATTGCCACCTTAGTGTTTCCTGAACCTGACAAGTGGAAGAAATCTTGGGAGACGGTCTACAGGAGCCTCATGCCGCATCGCCGCAACATCATCGAAGATGAGCAGCGGGCGAAGTCCGTCTCGGAACTCCCATTTTCTCCGTTGCCCCATGGCAACCCAGGCCCCTGGACGGCGCATGTAGTCAAGGAGATTTCCAGCCAATTCCAGATCTCCCCGGGGTCCCTGCCGCCACAACTCATTGTTCAGCTTGGCATCTGCGAAGAGGGCTGGCCCTATATTCGCAAGACCAAACGGACGTATCACCAGTTCTTGCCCGACAAGAAGAACGCCCGGAAGAACCTCTTCGGGATCCTCTTCTCGTTCGTGCCTCGTCGATTGCTACCTGATAAGCATCGCACACAGTCGAACTCGACGTTTTTCTGGGCCCATAATACCAACATGCATGCTGCCATCAACATTCTGCGAGATGAGGAGCTTATCAGACCTTCGAAATGGCACGAGCAGCCTCTTCCCACAATCGCGACTACACAAACTGGAATGAAGTGCGGTTGCCTCCGATGGGCTTCTACTGCAGAGGCAGCCTTCAGTCTCATGACGCGGCGGTCAAGGCAGCAGCCCAGTTCGCGGGAGTGCACACTGACCGCCCCATATGCATCGGTGGATCTGCAAGACTCCGCCAACCTCATTGCACTATACCCCGAGGCGGCACGTACGCCGACATTGCTGCTTCCCACTACTATGATTGCATTCATGCCAAAGATGGCAGGTGGAAACTCCGCTCATCGATTGCGGTCCCCAGCTACGTGGGAATGTTCTGGTGAATGACTTCGGCAATGCAGTCCGGCACCTCCTTTTGCACTGGCCCACCGTGGTTTTGTGTCCAGGTTTTCGTGGTATCCATCATGACGCTCCTCTTCCGAAAAAAGCGTGTGGTGTTGCTGCATGATTGTGTATTGGCGCTGCTCGTTGCATGTTTGTTGCATTGCTTGCTGCCTCCGCAGTTTGAGTTGTCCACTGATTGAAACACCCTTCCTTTCCAGCCATATTCTACACTGGAATGGATCATGGCGACCTTTTACGAGAATGCCGGCTTATGCTGCACGCCATCTCATCGCAGATCAGTATTCTTGTGGCTGGACTCCAACGTCTCGAAGGTCAGCAACGGCATCCACAGCCGCCACCCCCACCAACATCGGCACCTCCGTCCGTGCCGGCCACATCGGTCCGACCAACTTATCCAACGGTGCCAATCACTCTTGTGGCCACCTCAGACAAGCGGATGGAACCAGCCAGTCATGTTCATCCGGTGAGTGTCAGCACGTCCCGAGAACGCAGACGGAGAAGAAGATCCCGACACCCTCATCGGCGTCGGTCACGCAGCCGCAGCCACCACAGGCGTCCTCTTGGCCGCCCTGCCCACACTGGTTCCACGTCTAACCATCGCACTTTCATGCCAAAGCCCCCACCGACAGTCCAGGCCATGCCGGCGTGCCGACCATCTGGTCTTTCATATGACCGTTGACGGACAACCAGCGGCAAAAGGTCCTCAGCACACCGATGTACACCAGTCTTGCTAACATGAGTTTTTATGCTGTTCCGCAGCCTTTCTTGCTTGGATTGTCCTTGCAGTGATTTCATTTGCCACGCAGTTGTCAGTGGAGTTCGTGAACAACCTGGTGGCGGTACTCAATGTCCTCGCATCACAAGTAGCGACTGCCCTGGACACCCTGAACTTTGCCCTGGCGACAGAGCGAAACCAGCAGTCCGACACCCGAGTGTCCCCCAGGGCCCCACGGAATTCCAGGCATGGACTGCGCCCTCGCATCATCACAGAGCGCATCTCGTCCGATCGGTCTCGCACTCCTACTCGAATCCGAACCCGGCCTGTGGATACTTCCTCCACCTGGTATATACCTGCCCTATCCCCGCCTCGTGCGGCACATCGTGATGCCACTGACAGCACTTCTGGTCGCCGTCCGGAGGAATGCACTGCCACCTTCCTCGCAGCGGTCGTGAACCAGGACAGACATCGCCTACCACACCTGATTCGGATTCGGATGGTTCAGTTCGTCCACATCCAGGTGCTTCATCGTTCCGTACATCTCCCACGGTGGTTCATGGACCTCGAGAACTTCTACAAGAATTCACTATTGCCCTTCGCAATGCACATCTTGAACCGTTCACGGCATGGACACAGGGTGAGCTAGATGAGATGGTCAGACGGAAAAAGGACAAGGATTCCAGGCCCACCTCCAAAACCATTGCCCGTTTCCTTCAGAAGCCCACAGAGGAAGTCAAGCAAGCCTGGAAGGTCTACCAGCAGCTTGAGGCTCGCGCTTAGGGCACTTTGCATCGAAAGAACGAAAGACTACCGGAAGGTGGCAGTGCATTTCCGTCAGCGTTGCAAGTTGACGAGATGGTTTGAATTGCAGACATAGTAGATCGCATGATTCTTTTCTCGCTTGCTTGCATGACATGGCTGGCATACTTTGCAGTGAAGACTTGAAGGACATTCATGACATTTCTGACATTGAGGGCATTGTTGGTTGTCATGGAAGTTGTTGATGACTTGGAGATCATGCATGGCAGAGCTGCTCAAATCATGTTGGAGCAAGATGTGCAGACATACATCACTTGGACCCATGGAGCGCAGCCGACGTGGTTACAGTTTCACGGGCCTGGTACATTGCTTGACAAACCAGTTCGATTGACTGCTTCACCTCCAACCCCGCCACGGTTTCCAATACTTCTTCCACCTCCACCTCCTCCACCGCCACCACCACCGGTGATTCTTCACCCACAGTTTATGCCCTCATTGCAAGCCTCCTCGAGCCCCTCTCCTCGAGGACAGTCATGCCCGGCCACCATGAAATCGCAGCGCACACGCCGCGTGATACGCAGCGCTGACCAGTTCCGTGATGATGATCTACGCAGTCTCACGCGTTCTCCAAAACGCTCTCGAACAACATCCGCTTCTGCCATGCGGAGATCTCGGCGACCCTTCACTGTGTTCCCTTCAAAACGAGCCACTCGTCCATCACTGTCTTCATCGACAAGTTGCAAGCATTACTGTCATGCTTTTCTACATCATGGACGGAAGTGTCTTTCTCCCTGTGCTCGTCGCCGACCAGGACATTACCATTGCAGGTGTGTGCGGCATCAGCGGCGGTGAATCATAGTTGTCGTATACTACAGACCTTGTTGATTCGTCCCGCCTTCAGTTTGAAAAGTTGCCTTGCATTGCGTTGCTCAACACATTTACATTGCATCAGGGTTGTCATGGCATGAGTGTTTCGCCGCAGATCCCTTGGCTTTGCGCTTTCTTTCAACAGCCCTGTGACGACCCATTTTGCTATCATGTACCCGCACTATTTTGAGTACCACATCGAGAGAGGCGTGGAGTGAATTCGAATTTACACACCGGGCCCGTGGCAACCTGTGGCCACAGCTACTCTGGGACGTGCCCCGGACTACGCTTCCACGTATCGGGAGTGGCGCAAGTCATATCACTTTGACGTGTACTTGCCCGCAGACAGCACCGGGGGGACAGCTGCGGACCCCAATGTCATGCCCATATCGTATGTGTCATACCACGTGTGGGAGTACCGAGACTGGAACACACGAGGTTATCAACGCCTTGGCATTCCACTACCAGCCATTGGATCGGCGGAGCTCGTGAATGAAGAAATTACTTCCTCGTCGGAGTCTCCAGCCCCAGATGGGGCGTGGCGGGAACCTTCTCCCCCACCATTCTATGATCCTTGGAACGAATCGGATTGGTGCTTGAGCAACATGTCGGTTAAAACGATGCGATTGTGCCTGACTTGATTGCTGCATCAACTTGGGTTGTCTTGACTTGTGTTGTGCTTTCCTTCTCCATGTTTTCGCCGCTCCCATTTGCCTCAAAGCTGCTTATCTGGTTGGTATGTTCAATTCTACAATATGTGGCACTGCAAGATGGACCCTACCACGCTATTTTGAGTACGACATCGTCAATGGCCCTGCGAGCACAAGCGTTGAATGGATTCGGGTCTATGCACCTGGTCCGTGGCAACCAGTCGCCGAATCCACCTTGGGACCGGCCCCGGATGACACAACCACCTATCGGGAATGGCGCAAGTTCTACCACTTCGACGTGTGTCCACTATGGGCTCTGTTTCCCAGCCGGTCTCATATGCATCCTTTTACACATGGCAGTATCGTGACTGGGTCACCAGAGGATATCAACGGCTCGGCCATCCGCGCCCCAACATTGCACGTCCAGTTTTCGCTTCGGGATCACCAGACCTCATGTACCTTCGTCGGCATCCTCGAACTCGGATGGTGGCTGATGTTCGTCCTCGTCTTTCTAGGATATTCAATTTGAGTGGGGCGAGTGACTTCGACACCTGAGCCGCGCCTTGCTACAAAAGTGTTTGCTTGCATGTTGGTTGTTGTGTCACATGTAGTGCTTGTAGTCTGCAGCCGTACACCTCTCGATTTGGCATCAAGGGTTTGAGTTGTCATGCCGTGGCTGGAGTGGTGTCCGGATCCTCAAAAACCAGATGCCCAATGGGTCAAGATTTCATCCGGGATCATGGACTCCACAGGACGAACGTGATGATCCGCCTCCGCCCCATACATACAGAGAGTGGAAGGAGTTCTATGTCCCAGATCCTGATCAAGAAGGTGGGCAGCCCAACAACAGCATTTGGTACAAAAGGGACTGGGCCACAGAGGGCTACCGGCGAGTCACTGCGTGTATGTCACCGCAAATGTTGAATGCGATTCTTAGATCATCGGATGCTGCGGCTTTCTCCACTGAGGATCTCACTCGTCTTCAAGATGGGATCTCTCAGCAACTGTCGGATCGCGCGCGTCAAGCGTCCCATCGACACCAACCAGTACGTGCATCTCGTGGAGTTGCACCACCGGAGTCTATTGGGGTCTCTGATCCATATCTACCTGCGACCCAACCATGCCGCTCCACCGCCAAGGCGAAGCCTATCTTCGAGCCAAATGATGAATAGACTGATGCGTGTTGAGCATGGCACAAAAGGGTGCTTGATCATGCTCGTGCTTTCTTGTGTGGTTGCTGATTGTGCATGGTTGTGCATGGTGACTGTTTCTTTGCTAGCTGGATCGGAGCCCGCGGTACGCCCTGTCTCTCACTTCGGCATGGACATCGAGGATGCAAAGCAGCACCCATGGCTCAAATATTCAGTCTGGCAGGATCAGGAGTGGGTGCGGATCTATACTCCGGGACAACCTCAGCTGTGGCAACCAGAAGAAGCCGTACCTGACCTACCAGACAACTCGTTTCGGGAGTGGAAGCGGGTAACTGATCCCATTGGTGGGACTGGTGAACACAGTCAGGCGTGGACAATTCGCGACTGGCAACATCAAGGTTACCAACGCATTCTTTTCTCGCTTTGAGTCCTTCTCCACACATCAAGCCCAGGATCAATCACTTGTTGACGTGCAGAATTCGGACATAATCCGAGTCGAGGACATGTTCACCTATGCCCCCCCTATTTCTGACGGTGATCGCTCGACTGCTTTGCAACTTCCTCCAGTCTTCTATGGCGACACCCGTAATGCTCATCGTGGTGATCTTTCGTTCCCGTCTTCTGAGCGGCTTCGGGCAGTTTCGCGTTCCCCTCGCCGCTGTGGATATTTTGGCAAACGATAGAGATACGAAGTTGAGTATGTGATCTTCCTGCTGAAAAAGAGACTTCTCGCCCCTCACTGAGGGGCGTGTGTGTGCGGAGTGGCAGAATACCCTGCCACCAACATCAGGCTTTCACTACTACCGCAGGGGGACCAGGCGTCTTGCTGCCGACCTGGTCTAACAAAGCTAGGCAGCAAGACGGGATACCGGAGTTGGCCACTCCGGCGTACCTGCATTTCCGGGATGCCGTGATTCTGAAAGTCCTTTTGGCCCCCTTGGTTGCGGCGCTGTTTGTGCTTCTTGTTCTTTCGGGTAACGTGTTCGCTGCTAGACGGAAGCCAAGTGACTGTGAGCCGAAACTTATTCATGAAGAACCTTATCCAAGCCGAGACTGACCAGTTGTACTCGAAAGGATTAGCACCCTCCATCTGGAGTTTAAGTGTGTGTGTGTGGATCATTCATCCTAGTTCATGGATGGAAGGCCTCGCCGCCACTTCTTCAATTTTTTACATCAGAAGGTGCCAGCAGCCCATCCGGCCTTGCACCCACGAGAACACCGGATGTGTGCTGGTGATATCACTGGGGACGCTCAGCGTCGTACCTGCAAGAGCCATATTTTCGGGAATGGCTCGATGGTTTGTTTGTGTTGTCTTGTTGTGTGTTGATTTCCGAAACGCAAGGGTTGAAGGACCTCTGTGGTTCTCCTTTATTCCAAAGTGTGTACCTCTCGGCCTTCCGAGATGGCGCCGAATTAGACGGGTCACCACGCCCGGCTCATCGCTGAGGAGAGTAGTGACACTTCAGGGCGCTCCCAATCAAAGGCTCTTTGGTCTCGCCTGAATCACCGTTCAGCGCTTTAGATTCAGATTCAGCATTCACACCTGTGTCGGTTCCCCGTGGCGGCTGGCTGCAGCATGAGCTCTTGAGTTTTGTTTGCGGTTCCCGTGCTGCCTGCTCCCCTGTCGGGCTCAAAACAAGTCAAGTGATTTGCGATTTGACGTGCGACACCACGCAGTCTCAGAGAAACACCCTACGCGCACGTTCTGCACATCCGGGCAACTCCATCAACGGCACCAACCACGGACTTTGGCATCCATGACCCTATGACCCCTACTTTTGGCAACCCGCACTCCGCCACCTTCCCCATGACGGCCAACATCACGCACTCCCACCCTTCTTCTTCCACTCCACAATCCATCGGCTACCATCATTCCACTCTCTACTACGACCGACGCTCCACCACAACCACCACCTTTGCCCGTCAACGCGCCCACCAGGCACACATTGCTACCGCCACGACCCGTTCAAGCGCCGCACCCTGGCGATACCAGAGCCCTGTCAAGCCCGCGAAGTCGCTCTTTGACACGACATCGCCGACCAGCCAGAGATCGTCAAGGGGCTCGTGTGATCCTTCGCCCCGGGACTCCAGGTAGACTGGACACCACAGCCAGGATCGACAACGGTACCGCGTTTCACGTGACCGACGTCGGCATCGGTCGTGACGACGCGATTCTCAACGACGTGACCAGCTGATCGCCGTCCTGACCATCACCGACCTGACTCTCGGCGACTTGATTCTCGGCACCGCCCTGACGAGCGACAACGTCAGCCTCGGCATCCTCGCCACAATTTGCTTGTACCACGCGTGGTCACGAAGAACATGACCGTCGACCCCGCACTCCGCACCGCTCCACCAACCGCTCCGGCTTCGCCCCCAGCTTGGAGCCAAGCCATCAACTCCGCCATGCAGGACCGTAGTGGAGATACCAGCAAACAGCACCGGAATCCTGGAGCAGCTACGTTTGGAGAACATGCTCAAAGACGACGACCCTTACCTACCCTCTCCTCTCACGCAGGTTTTGGTCAACGCGATCCTGGACGCCGGCATCCACGTCCACGCCGAGGACATCTTCGCACGGGTCTACAGCCAAACCACCATGCACGTGACGGGCGTCCGCTTGGATATTGAAAGGGAGGGGTATTTATTTTAGGATTTTTTCGTTTTTTTTTGGACTTTTTTCGCTTTTGGCTTCTTGGCTTCTTGGCTTCTTGGCTTCTCGGCTTCCTGGCTTCTTGGCTTCTTGGCTTCTTGGCTTTTCGGCTTCTTGGCTTCTTGGCTTCTCGGCTTCTCGGCTTCTGGGCTTCTTGGCTTCTTGGCTTCTTGGCTTCTTGGCTTCTTGGCTTCTTGGCTTTTCGGCTTCTTGGCTTCTCGGCTTCTGGGCTTCTAGGCTTTTCGGCTTTTTGCTGGTTTATGCGGCTTTTGGTGGCTTTTTGGCTTTTCGCATCCTCTGCATTCCCAGTTCCTCTTCGGCAGGTGGCGTTTTTCCGACATCATGGGGGGGGCTGCCGCCCCCCCCAACCCCCCCGCTACGTTTTAGATTTTCTGCAGAGATTTAATTAGTTGCACCCCTAGTTGAATCATCAATTCTTCGAACATCATGGGGGGGTTGCACCCCTAGTTGAATCATCAATTCTTCGACCATCATGGGGGGGGCTGCCGCCCCCCCCAACCCCCCCGCTACTTTTTAGACTTTTTGCAGAGATTTAATTGCACCCCTATTCAAATCATCACTTCTGCAAACAACATCGTGGGGGGGGCTGCCGCCCCCCCCAACCCCCCCGCTACTTTTTATATTTTTTTACAGGGATTGACATGCCCTCCTACTTGAATCATCATTTCTTTGACCCCGTCACACGATTTGTGGGTGATGCTAGGGATGTTGGTGGGACATGCGGGGTATATTTCGCGAGAACATGCTGTAAAATACGACACTTTACTGGCCCGGCAGAGATTGAATTGCACCCCTGTTTGAATCATCACTTTTTCGAGCATCCAATTTCGCGAGAAAATGCTGCAAAATACGACATTTTAGGTAATCTGTGTAGTCCGTGTATGTCTGTATGTATGCATTTCTTCGAACATCATAGGGGAAGCCACCCCCGCCAACCCTCCCGCTGCCTTGTAAATTCTATCACACCCTTTCTTGAATCATTGCACCCCTACTTGAATCACCACTTCTTCCGACATCATGGGGGGGCTGCCGCCCCCCCCCAACCCCCCCCGCTACGTTTAGATTTTCTACAGAGATTTAATTAATTGCACCCCTAGTTGAATCATCAATTCTTCGAACATCATGGGGGGGGGCTGCCGCCCCCCCCAACCCCCCCGCTACTTTTTAGACTTTTTGCAGAGATTTAATTGCACCCCTATTCAAATCATCACTTCTGCAAACAACATCGTGGGGGGGCTGCCGCCCCCGCCAACCCCCCCGCTACTTTTATATTTGTTTACAGGGATTGACATGCCCTCCTGCTTGAATCATCATTTCTTTGACCCCGTCACACGATTTGTGGGTGATGCTAGGGATGTTGGTGGGACATGCGGGGTATATTTCGCGAGAACATGCTGTAAAATACGACACTTTACTGGCCCGGCAGAGATTGAATTGCACCCCTGTTTGAATCATCACTTTTTCGAGCATCCAATTTCGCGAGAAAATGCTGCAAAATACGACATTTTAGGTAATCTGTGTAGTCCGTGTATGTCTGTACGTATGCATTTCTTCGAACATCATAGGGGAAGCCACCCCCGCCAACCCTCCCGCTGCCTTTTAAATGCTATCACACCCTTTCTTGCAGAGATTTAATTGCACCCCTGTTCGAATCATCACTACCCCGCTCTGTTTTTCTTAATTGTTTTTTTGTGATTTTTTTGCTGGGATTGAAATGCCCTCCTGTTTGAAGCATCATTGTTTTGACCCCGTCAACCCGCCAGCTACAATTTTGGATTTTGTTACCCACGATTTGTTGGTGATGCTAGGGATGTTGGTCGGACATGCGGGGGATGTGACGAGCTAGTGTAAAATGCGTCAATTTCGCAAGAAAATGCTGTAAAATACGACATTTTGCTGGCCCGGACGAAAAACGAAAAAAAACCCCAAAACAAAACGAAAAAAAATCCAAAAATAAATCCGCACCCTATTGAAAGGCCGTCTACTCCATCCCAATTCTTGGGGCAACAACGACTTCCCGTCCTTCGGGTTCTTCGGCTTCGGGATGCAGGGCAACCTCAACGAGGACAACGCCAACAACCTCCGGAACCTGTACAAGATCGGCAACGGACAGCAAGCAGAAATCGTCCTTGGTGAGTACACAGGCCATGTCCCTCACAGCCGAACTGACGCAGGCGGTGACAAGCAGCACCACCACCAGCAAGACCAGCGCGTCCACATCGACGAGCGCAACCAGCAGCGCCAGCATAAGCGCATCATCCAGGAGCAGCACGTCTACGTCCACATCCTCAAGCAGCACATCTCCCACGAGCACGTCTAGCAGCAGCACCAGCAGCACGTCCACGTCGAGCAGCTCAAAAAGCACTTCATCAACAACGACAAGCTCAAGCACGTCATCAACATCAACTAACTCCTCAACCACGAGTACGTCTTCAAGTCCTCGAACACCACACTTTCCTCAACTTCGACTAGCTCCACTACGACAACTACGACGACATCTTCAAGTAGCACAAGCGCCACTACATCCACGTCCACGTCCTCCTCTACATCTACATTGACATCGACAAGCACATCAAGCACTTCCTCAACATCCACTACCTCAAGCGCATCAAGCTCAACAACGACAACAAGCTCTACAAGCACGAGCAGCACTCCAACTTCATCTTCCTCCGCATCCAGCACCAGCACCAGCACCAGCACACCCAGCACCTCAACAACATCATCATCATCAATCAGCTCCACAACAACTACAAAAACTAGCACCACGTCAACCAGCACATCCAGTAGCACCACTTCCAGCTCCTCAACGTCGACTACGTGCACGTCCTCCTCAGCCACCAGCAAAATCAGCACATCAACCAGTTCGACAACCGCAACCTCAACCAGCAGCAGCTCGACCAGCACATCCAGTAGTTCAACCTCCAGCTCCTCAACTGCATCAACAAGCACAAGCTCCAGCAGTACGAGCACGAGTTTTATTAGTTCAAACAGCACCTCCGCTTCATCTTCAACCACATCCAGCACCAGCACCAGCACGTCCAGCACCTCAACAACATCCACGTCGACCAGTTTCGCAACAACTACGTCAACTAGCGGCGCATCGACCAGCACATCCAGTAGCACCATCTTGAGTTCACCAACATCATCCACGTCCTCGTCATCGTCATCGGCCAGCGCAAGCAGTACATCAAGCCGCAGAACCAGCACCAGCTCAACATCAAGCTCGTCCACCAGCACAGCACATCCAGCAGTTCAACTTCCAGCTCATCAACGTCATCCACATCTACATCATCCTCATCGACCAGCACAAGCAGCACATCCAGCAGTTCAACCTCCAGCTTATCAACTTCCTCAACAAGCACAAGCTCGCAGTGCAAGCACGAGTTCCACTAGTTCAAGCAGCACCTCCACTTCATCTTCGACCACATCCGGCAACAGCACCGGCACATCCAACATCCACGTCAAACAGTTCCACAACAACTACGTCAGCCAGCACCACATCGATTAGTATATCCAGAGCCCCACTTCCAGTTCATCAACTTCCAGTTCATCAACATCATCCACGTCCTCGTCATCGACCAGCACAAGCAGTACATCAAGCAGTAGCACCAGCACCAGCCCAACATCAAGCTTGTCCACCAGCACATCCAGCAGTTCAACCTCCAGTTCATCAACGTCATCCACATCCACATCACCCGCATCAACCAGCATGCGCTGCTGCCATCACGTTTCGGAAATTCAGCGCTTGTGCCGCCACCACGGAGCAGTTCGAGGCAGGCAGCTCACTCCCCGATTCGCCAGGTCGTGGTGGTCAGACCTCTTTGACGTATCACCCAGACGTTTCACGTGCTCGCGCTTCACCAACTCGACTGTCATTGCAAAAACCAGTTGCAAACCTTGCTACCGAACATTTCACTCACGTTTCACTGCCACTGGTTGAGAACCCTTTCCCCTTCTGTCTCACCGCCTTTCTTGTTGCAGCACATACTTCATCCTGCTGCACTGGATCAACAACCTCCTGTTCACACATCGCCGCACGAAGCACCAAACTCCGACGATGCTGAATACTTCGTGCGTCATCATCGGCTACACCCACTGATGAGACTTCCCCTATTCCTATGCACATACTTCATCCTGCTGCGCAGGATCAACAACCTTCTGATCACACTTCACCGGACGAAGCACCAACCTCCGACCATGCTGACGAGGAGAATCCAGACACTTCGTGCTCGTCATCATCGGCTACACCCTGATCGCCTCTGTCGACTGAGAGATCTTAAGACTAATGAACGTGCTCGGCCCAGCTACAAAGCAATCGGTCTCACTTGAACAAACCTGCAGAGACTGGGAAGACCAAATGGCTTGAGATCAAAGATCTCAGAGTGAAACTTTTGAATCCCGTCCCGCGGCAAAATTTTTGCCATCAGGGGAAGACTGAATGGTTTGAGATCAAAGATCTCAGTGTGAAACTTTTGAATCCCATCCTGCCGCAAAAAGCGCTGTGTGTGGATCATCCTAGTTCATGGACGGAAGGCCTCGCCGCCACTTCTTCATTTTTTACATCAGAAGGTGCCAGCAGCCCATCCGGTCTTGCACCAACGAAAACACCGAATGTGTGCCGGTGATATCACTGGGGACGCTCATTGACGTACCTGCAAGAGCCATATTTTCGCGCTGTTGCTGTACAACGACCAATGGCTCGATGGTTTGCTTGTGTTGTCTTGTTGTGTGTTGCTTTCCGAAACGCAAGGGTTGACGCATGACCTCTGTGGTTCTCCTCTATTCCCAAGTGTGGGTATGTGTGTATGTGGAAGTCTGTATGTGTGTGTATCAGGCTGCTCCGGAAGGCTGACGGTCTGCGCAAACAGAAGCAAGGGATGCCAATTCTGAAGCCATGAACTTGTTCCCCCATCAATGCAAAGTACAGCAGCTTTGCGCAACTGCGGCTTCCATGGTTTGGCAACAAGTGGCGGTTGAAAAAGGGAATTGCCGTTCACCAACTCCGTCAGTCTGGGGTGTAAATACAAAGCAGAAAGTGAGATCGAACATGACGTTTCGAGCCCCTGAATTCCATTTTTTTAAGTGTCGGGGGAATCCCTTCACACTTGCATTCATCCCCAAACGCGCTTGCGCCCCGTTCTTCACAGTAGCTTGTCGGCCACTTCTCAAATCCAGCAACCATTTCTGCGCTAATTGCTTTTTGATGGCCACCCCCTGCCACCCTGCCCATTACTCTGGTTTGTTTCTAGGCTTCGCTGGCGCACATCCTCTTTCCGGTCTCATTAAGAACTAAATTCGAGGTTTGACCGCTGCCCCTCTGGCCGGTATGGAGCTGCTGGGGCTGCGCAGCGAAAAGGAACAAGGGGCTGCACCTTTCTTGGTCCATTGCGGAGTATGTCCAACCCTGTAGCGCACAAGCGGGCTTGCCGTGCAGAAGCGATCTGAGATCTTCACTGGGACATGCAGTGTTTTTGTCTTAGCCCGCTTCCTCTACCACCTCTTGCCGAAGCAATGCCACGCGGTTCTGGGCATCCTGGACAATCAGCTGAGCAAGCCTGGGCGGCCCGCATCCTGTGTTGTGCTGGATGCCAAGCAATCTGGGAGAACTTTGCTTCAGTTGGTTCCTGGTAAAGCCCAGTGTGCAAATGTGGCTTTTTGCAATTTCATCAGCACGTATCAGCCAACAAAAGCGCGTCATATGTTTGTCTTTTGGGAGGCGGCAAATAGGAAGTCACAATGAGTTAGGCCGCCCGTGTGCAAGCCAGGCTGCTCCAACTCCACATCTTGCGTGAGGACGGCGGGGAGGGAGACGCCTCAAACACGCCACGTGAGCCCATAAAAGAGTGAGGCGAACTGGGGGGGCTCTTCTTGACGTTGAAGAGATGGGCAGAACACCGCTGCCAACCCTGAACATGCTGAACCTTAATTGAAACAAACCGGTGGGCCCTCGCCATGGATGTAGGAGCCCTCCGACGGAACGATGGTGGCAGGAGCTGGGCTGGATCGGAAAGGTGGAGAGAAGCTCCGTGAAGAAAGCCCGTCTGGTCTGGAGGATGAAAGCTGTGAGGCCTGAAGGCTTGCTAGCTTGGAGAAGGACTTGCGGATGAGGAATCCTGGTCAACGAAAGTGTTGGCTGCGGTCCAAGAAGCTGGACAAGGTGCTGGGCATGTGAAAGGTCGAGGAGGAGCCGG
>CAUJNA010003206.1:785450-807950 GCA_963377175.1 Effrenium voratum
GAAGGGCTCTTAGAATTGCGGCAGCCTTTATCCTTCTTACCAAGTTCACTTCCTCGGTTTCTTGCTGGTATTGTTGTTGCTTGGTGGGTACCTGATTGCCCCTACCGTTTGTCTCAGGCAGAATCTGTGCAACTCCTGCATTCTCGGGTGGGAGATGTTGCGCCTTTGGCGCCAGACACGTCCCAACATCAGTCTCTCAGCCAACTAAATTGAGTTCTGCGTCGAAAAACGGGTGCTTACTCGAACAAAGATATGAGTGATGGTTAACCTTACTTTTTGCGAGCCTCTTGTTTCTGTGGGAACATTTCATGAGTCCACCAAGTGGCTCTCAAATGGATTGTAGACTAAAAGATCGGACCAAACCTCATAGTGCCAGCGAACTTAGATTAAGACCGCGGCCTCCTGTGAAACGAACAAGGGCATTACCCAGGTCACAAGCATGACGCGCAGGATGCATGGGAACCCTGTCGCTCCTTCACAGCGAGACAGTGTCCCCGTGCATAAGCACGGACTCCATCCATTGCTGCTTCTGCAGAATGTCCCTGAGGCGGTAGGAGAGGCTCATCAAATCGGAGTCAGCCTGGTGGCCATGATTCTTCCAAGACGACCTCTGCAAAGCAATTCTGTTGTCACTTGATTGTGGCCAGGCATGGCATGCTAGCTGTCTCTCTCTCTCTGCTCGCATGGCGGGCCAAGGCCTCTTTGCAAAACTACGAGCTTTGGCTTCTGAACTTGGAGACTTGGACCCTCCCTGGCGTCCCACCTCGTTGCTGCGGCTCCAGTTGTCACTGGTCATCTCCAGCTGGACCCGCGCCGGCTTGCCTCCTGAGACCTCCAACTTGCTCCGGGAGATGCACGTCTGAAACACAAAGCTGTTCCTCAGCTCCAGCATGCCTTGCGGTGCCTTGCGGTGCCTTGTGGTGCCCTCCAGGAACGTTTGGCAAACGCAACAACTTTCAACTGGAGGGCTGTTGACTTCTTTTTGACTCTAGGCAGGTGCTAGCGCCGCAAAAGCAGTCAAGCAATTTGGCACAAATGCTGACGTAGCTGAGCATCTGCACTGCTGCAATGAATTCACTTAGATCGGAGAGGTCAATCAATATCATCTGGCCATGCACCTGAAAACGAGCTTGAGGCTAGTTCTGGAGGGCTGCTTCCGAAATGCAGCTATGCGCACTATTCTGAAAACGCTTGAAATGGCACGGTTTCAAAAGCAGGGCTGCACCCCATCTGGCAGCGTGAGGCAGGCTGAACACCATATGAAACTGATCCCCAACCTGACAATAATACATATTCGTTCACACCAGCGGGAACACATGAGTTCTGTATGGATGTACAGCCCGCTGCAATACATTGACTAGGAGATGGCTGGAGTGTCAAGGCGCCTTACCATGCAGTGCGGGGCCTAAATTGATCAGCAAGTCCACGAGCACTTCCAAAAGCCTTGCCAATCCCACCGAGGAATTGCCCAAGGCCTTCTGCACGCAGTCCTGGATGCACACATGGTTCCTCTGATTCTTGCTAGCTTTGAAGAGCAGGGCTGCAGTTGGTGGGACGAATCTGATAGATTCGGAAGGCGAAGAACAAAACAATGCCTTCTATCATTGCACTCAATTGATCCCCTTCAACTTTTCAGGACGGGCTGCCACGCTCGACCCAAGACAAAACATGCTTGGTCACATGCGGCTGTAGTGGGAGGGGCCAAGCAAGTTTTGAGGAAGCCTTGGCGCTCTGGAAACCCAAGCCATCGTCGCACAGCTGATCATTTGACCAGGATTGCCGCATTCGGGTTGGGCGGAACTTTTGGAATGTCAGGCTCAGCTGACCTCTGGCAGAGGGCTACTGCTCCGTGCCAAGGGGCTGGCAAGAATTCGAAGATCATGGCCTGCTGTTGGATACCATCTGCCAGAAGGTGATTGATCAGGGCCGCCTTTTCTTTTCTGCCCAGGGTGGTCCAGGCAGATCGCCTGCCCAATGCTAGCTGGTTGCAAAGAGACCAAATCAAGACCGTGGGGCTTGGTCCCAAACAAGATTTCCTCTACGATCCTTTCTTGCTTACTCTGCACCCAGAGGGAACTCGCAAGTCCGACAATGCGACGATTCCAGCCAGGTTGGCTCCCAGCAAAATGGAGGCAACTATTTCGGACAACAACACTGCATGCCCACTGTCAACTGCATTGCGCCAAGCTGCAGGTCAATGTATCCGTCGTTGTCTTGCACGCGGCTGAGGCATGCAAGCCGCACCAACCTTGGCGAATCAGCGAGGGCAGGCTGGGAATGATCACTGTGGAATTAGACAAAGAAGTAGCATTGCAACTGGCACATGGTTGCTGTACAGAGCCCCTGGGCAACCCTCTGCGTGGTGCAAACTAGAGAATTGCTGTCAATCCTTGTCCAGGAGCCTTGATGCTGGGCAGCAGCAACTCATCATTGTATCATCCGCTTGCAACTAAGTTGGGGGATTTGAGGCATCCTGCCAATGACGGTCAAGCACCCTCAGACCGAGGCACGCAAGGTCTTCAGCAGTCGCGAAGGGTGCCAATAAAGAATCTGCGCGGGCGCGCATGTAGCCCCAGTAGACCTTGAAGAGACAAATCTTCGGACAAAAAATGACAACACAAACACAAACGCTGGTCGACTGGATGTGCGAGGGTCGGAGATATGGTTTGGTTGTTTGGATGTGCTTGATTGCTTGGCTTGTCTGTTGGTTGTGGTTTTTTGCACAGATCTCGAACAATTGCACCCTGCGCAAGGCCAAATATAAATAAATAAACACAACAAACACAACACCACAACGTCAGCAATCCAAATGGTTGAAGGAGCTTCGCAGTACCACAGGCACTAGGATACCTCGCTGATGCCGAAGAGCGTCAAACTTATGTAGGGCGCCTGTAGCCCAAAGCCATCAACCCGCAAAAACCTGCAGCTGCCCAGTGAGTGCTTGGGCTGCTGTTCAAGGTAAAACCTCCTTGCAGCCTAGGAGTTTGACGCGTCAGTCCTGGTTTCAAGCGCGCTCTTGATGGGAAAAATACCCAAATGCATCCTGTGATTCCTTTCCCTTTCAACAGAAATCGGCCGTTGAGGGCTCCTGTCGTTGCAACGTTGCAATCGAGGATGCTTGTGCTTTTGGAATTCTAAACTGCCCACATAGCTCCAGTGAGGCCCGGCGACACTGCGAGGGGTAAGCTCGGTGAGGCGCGTCAGAACCTGCATGCTGGCAATCAGGACCTGCGCATTCCTGGCAGGTTTTTCTGCTAGGAAATCTATAAGGATGATGGGTGCCAAGCTTCGCTACTCGCAAAGGCTTTGACAATGTGCTTAGATGTTCTTCACACCCAAACCAGGTCGAAACATGACGGGGCAAGCTGGGTCCCATCGCCTGTCCTGGCAATGAGGAATTTTGAGCCCCGCCCACCGCTAAGGCCGCTCATAAAGCCAAGCAGGAAGAGAATATAGCAATGGAACACCTGCTGGCCTCACGCTGATGCGGTTGCTTGTCGAAAGGGAGCTACCAGTATGGATTACGTACTTGCTGAATTCATGGCGCACAAAGCAAAACACTTGGGTGAAAGGGCAACGCATTCCCCAAGACAACATGAGTCAATGAAAAACAAAATCCGAACCGCGTTATGCAAACTCTGTACAGTCTCTGATCATGGCAGCATGCCGCAATGTGTTATGTAAATCGTGCCTGCAAAAAAAAAGAACGCAAGGGATTCAGACCTCCTCCCCAGCATACATACTCAGCATGCATACTCACATTGAGAAACTGGACAGTTTGGCTCTTGGCTTTTGGCATCCTCAGCTTGTTTGAATGGCCTCTCGATGGCCTGGTTGGATGAATTATTCAAGAAGCTTTTGTCAGCTCGCGCCCGCACCGTGCCCGAACAACAAGAGCTTGCAAAGAGAGAGATCATATGCTGGGCGGCCAAAAGAAAGGCCAACAAAAACGTCAAAACAAGCTGCCCGCTTCTCCAGAACAAGTGGCCGTGCTCCTGCACATGCTCCTGGCAGTGTTGAGACGCAGCCATAAACACAAAACTCAAAACGAAACCAGCCTATCTTTAAGCACATGGTCCTTCGAATGGAAATGAACCGCGAAGCAACTCTCACGCAGTAAGCCTGAGAAGAAGCTCTCATACTCACTTTAGGACAATGGTGCTTTTTGCCAGTTTGCTTTCTTCGGGCAACTTCATCCACAAAAAAAACAAAAACAAACTGCAGTGCTGTCGCCGCAACCGGCGGCGGTGCCGCCATTTGCCGCTGCTCCGCTGCTTGCTGCCGCTGCTGTTGGCTCAACGTCATGCCCAGTGTTACTCTACACACCGCAGTGTGTTTGAATGCCACTTACAAGGTGCGAACGGCTTCATGTCCACTGTGACACGCCCTCACGACAGCAACTTCTGACGACAGGTTGCGTTGCACCCGTCGGCAACATCCATGCCCCGGATACGACAAGCACGCCTGCTCAACGAGAGCACGCCTACTCAAACGCACGCTCAGCGCTCGCTGCGCACAAGCCTGCCAAATGACTAGCACGCCCGCTCAGCACTGCACACGCCTTCCACAACCCAGCACGCCTTGCCAGCAGCCCACAATCAAATGCTCCAAACATCTCCAAATCTTCTTCAGAACTACAAACAGCACCCGCCAAAAGCCGGTAGCCCACAAACTAGAACCAGCACGAATGTCAGCACCTCGGACAGCGCAGCCTGCCAGGGCCTGAATCACCCATCATTGTTTTCCACTAAGAACCCATAGCCCATGAAGAAAACATAACAGTAGGAAAAACAACAACAATAAGATAGTGGTACCCACAAACAGCAACAATGACAACAATAGACTAACAAATGCCAACATGATTAGATACGCAAAACAAAAAAAGCTACAAGAAAACTAGGGGTGTATCAAACAGATGCTGGAAGTAGCTAATATTCCTCTGTTTCCTGGTTTGCCGATCTCTCCGGCTTTTCTGTTTTTTTGGTTCAGGGCTCTTTTTTCGGTGCTGATAAAAAGGCAAGCCGAGATCATACATCAACTCAGTGACGTGCCTCTGGAGTTTGCTACAACCTTCACCGAATGGCTTCTACCCTGGTTAAGCTTAGGCAGGTGATTCTTCATGCGCACAGTTTTGTGGGAATCTCTTTCCCAGTGCCGGCGTCCTCTCACGTTTCGTCATGCCGAGTGAAGCTCTTGGCAGGCCTAGCGTTGCTCAATTGTTACGAGTCGGAAAGAGGATCCTTCACCAGATTTCGCACTCTTTGGGTCTTATTGGCTTTCTTTGCCATGGCTTAGATTTGTCGTCTTTCGGTATGTTCACCCCTCAAAGGGCACGAGACTGGGATGTGGTGACACAACTTTTGATGCTATGTGTCATGCGATGGCACAGCGCCCATCTGGACGCCAGCCAATTTGGCTTGTCCCATCTGAGCCGTTGCCACTGAGCTGGCGGACAAGCACAGCTTGTGCCGTGCACGGGCTGGGAAGGCGCGTTAGAGTAAACAGGAATTCCTTTCCAACAAGGGTTCTAGTTGGAACTTGTTACAACTTAAATAGAACCTAGTGAGGAAAGAAAAGCTGGTTGCTTCTTCTAATTAATCTAATTATAATTATCATTTTGAATGATATGTTCAATGGGAATTCTTTTCAGGCCTTTCACAAGGAAAAAACATGCCTACCATGTCAAAGGCCTCTGAAGGGCCTGCTCTGCATCTCCAAGGCAAGGTGGGTCCCGGAAGGGGGCACTTAGCATTGAAACACACATTTCCCCAAATAGCTAAAAGCTAGAGATTTTAACTTCCAATAAAAAGGGAAAAATGATTTGCGAGTTCGACGTTCCGCGTGCTAGGGGGCACGCAGTTTGCGGTGCCGGCGCAGGTGCAATTTGAGGCGGTGGTGATGGTGGGAGTGCACTTTTGCCAAATGAAAGGGTGCTACTCGGCTGTTTGAGGGGCTGATGACGGGTGCTAGGCGCCGTGCAGTTTGAGATGCTTGAGGCGCTGGTGCAGCGGGGGCGCATTTTTCGCGATTGCATGCAGTTTGGGGTGGTGGCGACTGCGTGGGCACAGACAGGGCGCAGGTCCTGTTTGAGGGGCTAGCGACGGTGGGGTCGACGGTGGGGTGCTAGGTGGCATGCAGGTTGGGGTGCTGGCGCAGGTGCTGCTCTGGGGTGTCTTGTTCTCCTCTGCTGTTTCTGAAGTAACACATTTCAGGGGCAAAGCAAGTTTAGATCTTGGAGATTCGTGGCCCGCATCATGATGCTACCCGTAGTAACAACCTGATGTTTCCGGCGTCATCATGCCGCCGCCTGCATTATTGTGTTTTTTGCCTGCGTCAGAGTGATGCTGCCTAGAGCCTCCTGATGCTGCCAACATCACCATGATGTTTCTCGCTGTGCTGTTTTCCGCGTCATTATGCTGCTGCCTGCATTTTCATGTTGCTCGTTTTGGCTGCTTAATGCGCCATCGTATCCTTATGTCATCATCATGATGATTTCCGCGTCACGATTCTGCCTGCGTCATTTGATGATGCCGGCATGATGATCCTGCAGCCTACGTCGTCAGAATGCGCCTTCATCATCATGATAGTGCCTGCATCATTGTGTTGCTGCGTATATCATCATGATGCTGTGGGTATGAGAGAAAGGAAAGGCTGTGGACAACCTGCCTCATTCTGGTGTTGCCGGCATCACCATGATGTTGCCTGCATCATCATGATGCTATCGGTGGCGCTATGATGTTTTCGGGGTGATCATTGTCGGCATGATCACGATGCCGGCTATTCATTTTCATGATCTGCGTCAAAATAAATGCTGACTACAACACAATGATGCTATCGGTGCTTTTATTATCAGCATCATTGTCAAGTTTTCTGCGGCGCTGTCTTTATCATCACGACGCTTTCGGCGTTATCATGGTGCTACGCGCATCATTCTGACGCTGCCGGCTTTCATCGGCCTACGTCTTGAGCCTTGAGTAGCCAATTGCGTAGCCAGCCCAGCAGCCCTTTGCATTGCGCATTTGCAACTTCGACAAAGAGAGGCCCCCTAGCAAGGCTTGGTTTGGAGCTTCGGTGACTTTGCCTTGCATCTTGCGTTGTTTTGTGTTTGGTTGAGTTGGTAGTTAGTCGTGTTTGCATTGATCTTTTTTGCTTTCCAGAGGGAGTGCGTTTGGGTGTCCAAGCTTGAGTGTGTGTGGCTTTTAACATTGGTTGGCATAGGTTGCGTGTGGCGTAAAATTTTGTTGCACTTGTTTGGATGAAGTGTACAATCCGCGACCTGTTTTACGCTATCTGGGACCTATGCTGGTGTAAACAATGTGTGTTTATACATTTAAAACACTTGAACGTGTATGTGTTATATGGACTGCGTTTGTGAAAGAAGGCACAAAAGGGAGGCATGCTTTGCTGGAAAGCGTGCCACCCTTGCGCCTGGAGCTGTGCCACGTTCGCTGGCACATTCTCGCCCTGCAGCATCTGCGCAAAATTGAAAGCCTCCTGCAGCAAAGTGTCGCGGCGACCGCTCTGTGATGGGTTCTTCAATTTTCAGCTCTTCAATGGATTGTTTGTCAGATCCGAACGCTCGAGGAACCAGCTTGCTGCCCAGCCGCATGGATGGATAGCACCGAGCGCAGGTAGTATAGCCCCTTTTCGCTCAGGGCTGTCACAGCAGGCACAACCTGGAAGCTGGCGCCCACGGTCGAGTATGCAAACTGCCAAAGGCATGATGCCAGTTTGAGATTCTCGGACACAGGGGGGCCAGCTTGATCCAACCAGGGCATTCCACAAATGTGAGAGCGATTGCAAATTTCAACTCGTGCTGCTGATTGCAACTTGATCGTGAATGTATGCAACTTCAGGCGAGGCAGTAAAACAGGTGATGTCACAATAACTTCGAATGACATTGCATCTCGTATGAATATCTGCCCAGCCGCATTCTGGGCATTCTGGACTAGGTAGAACACAGCTTTCTCTGGCCGACCCTGGCAATCGATCTGGTTCACCACAATTGGAGACTTCCCCAAGCCTGTCGGCACGCCGCAGCGAGTCAAATTCCGAAGCGGCAGGCTGGGCACGCACACACACACACACATGTATATATATATATATATATCTTTCAACATGTGCTGGTGCTGGCATGCGTGCACGGTAAGAGACAGCAGCCTGCCAAGGGGCAAACAAATTGCAGCTTTCTGCAAGTGCAAGGCCCGCCTCGAATAGCCAACAGAACCAGTGCTGCATGGATCTGGTCAGTGTCGGGCTGGATCCACTTGATCACTTTCTGGCAAGAGGCTTGGATGCAGGCGGTTTGGCAAGGACTTCGTGATGCAAAGGCGGCTGTCCAGCTTAACATGCCCCAAGGCTCCCCTAGAAAACCCTAGAAGGTGCCATCCTGCGTCAAGTTTTGTCACGGCAGCAGGAAAACATGATTCTTGCAACTCTGCGCTTTTCTCCCACTCTAGGTCGTGAACCACAAAAATATGCCTGAAGCTGCGCCCACTGGCCGTGCTGCAAGCGAGTGGAGTCGTCTGCCTGTCAAAGCAATCAAGGCTGCTTACAAGTTTGTAACGCAATGCGACACCCCTTAGCAAAATGTTTGCCTGAGAAAGGGTAAATTGCATACCGCCAGTGCACCAGGACACCACTGGCACACAACCATCAGGCCGGCCCACCACACCGGCCACCAATGGAGCACCACACCACCAGGACACTTCTGTGATACCACAGGGACAAGCCACCCCAATCTGGTCAAACATCAAGTGTGGACAGTAGAGCTCATAGCTGGATACTATGGGGGATCAAGCAAGCAAGCAAGCAAGCAAGCAAGCAAGCAAGCAAGCAAGCAAGCAAGCAAGCAAGCAAGCCAGGCAGGCAAGGCAGGCAAGGCAGGCAGGCAGGCAGGCAGGCAGGTAACAACGCAAGCGCGCGCACAGGCAATAATACAAATACACACACACCGGAGAAAACACAAAAACAAACAAACAAATAAACAAGCAAACAGACAAACCAAACAAACAAACAAACAGACAACCAAAACAAACAAACAAACAGACACACAAACAAACAAATAAACAAACAGCTAAAGAAAGAATCCAAGAAACAAAACAGGAATGACATATATATGTATATAGCAAGAACGAAAGAAAAAAGAACGAAAGAAAGACAAACAGAAAGAAAGAAAAAACAGAAACAAACAAACGAACAAGCGAGACAAACAAACCATCAAACACAACAGTCATCAATTCCATTTATTTGGAAGTCACATGTGCATGGGTGAAGCACAAAGAGCCAGGTGAGACCTTTGTGGGTGTTCTTTGCTTCTTCCTACCCCGGCCAGTGGCTGCGGCCTGTGGCTTGACCAATATATCATAGCGATCGAAGATCATGGCCAGCAAGTTGATGCAGGAAGATTCAGCCCGGTCCCTCTCCAAGACCTGCACGCGTTTTGATGGCAAGCCTTCAAACAAGGGCAAACAACGACACGCTTGGAATATGCAATGTGTTTGCCTGAAAGCAGGACCAAACTATGCCTGTCATGTCAGCTTTGAAGCGGGCGCACCAGTTTTTCCATCAAGTGTCCTCAAGTTTAAGTCTCAGCTGGCGCACGCTGCCAACGGCAAGTCACGTAGCTGCAAGGCCCAAAAACAAGCCTTTCAACTTGCCTGCTTGCAATTGCCCGCCAGCCCGGCCGGCTTGCCTTTTCAAAGAGGATGTAAGGGCCATGCTGAGGGTGTAGCTCCACAAGGTGGGTCCACAGCTCTGTCTGAAGCTGATCCTGGGGCCAAGTTGTGCACATCAATTGAATACTCCTCGCGCGAGTTGCCGTTTGAACAAACAATCGCGAAGATCGCCTTGAGGCGACCCTTGCAGCTTTAGGCAAGCGCAATGAAGGGCTTCCCATGCAACAGCATAGTGTTTAGAGACTGGGGGAATGTGGTGCACTTTTGTTTTTGAGGTTAGATATCTTAAGCAAATTGTACGCTTGCTTTGCTGAAGTGCCAGTGTTTGCTGCTCACTCAAGCCAGAGTAGCTTAGACTTAGATTCTCTTAGTTTTATCTTTTCGCCCCTGTTTGGCACTAGCATTGTGGTGAACTTCAAACAGATACCAGTATGGAACAAAAAAGCTGATTGGTTCTTATAGTTTATGTCTGCTCCTTAAAAGGAGTGAAAAAATAGAAACTCAAGGAATATGCAGTCTCAGTACAAGTTTTAAGATATACTCGTCTTAAGTATACAACTTATATTTCAGCTAGAACTCAACTCAAATCTGACTTTGAATTACAATGAAAATTGGGTTTCATTCCAAGTTGGATTTCAATTAGGACTTTAAATGGACTCTAATAAGGACACAAACTCGACGGAAAGTACACATTCCATTCCAATTGGATCGCGCGATTCTACGTGCAAGGCGTTTAAAAGGACTTTCGTCTAGAACTCAAACTGAAATAATACTTTGACTTAAGTTTTACCTAGTACGTCCTTTCCCCGTAGGCTGGCAATTGGAGTTTAAGTAGAGCTCTCATCTTAAAATCGAATTAGATTTGAGCAGGAACTCCATGCCAAGCAGCAACGCAGCGATCACGCGCACAATGGCTGGGTGGGAATAGGTGGGTGATGGGTGGGTTGGTGGGACTGTGGGAAGGGTGGGCGGGCGAGTGATCGGAGGGTGGGTGGTGGGTGGGAGCAACCCCTACAGCCAACCAGCGCAGCTGGTGATGGCGAAGCCCTAGGATAGCTCATGCGAAAAGAGTCTAGAAACACGATTCATTTGCTTTTGGTTTGCTTGGGGTGTTTGTTGTGTTGAGATGTGGTTTGGTTTGTTTGTGCTCTCGAGTTGTTTTGTGTGTTTTGGTTTGCTCCTCTTAAGGGGCAAGCAGACGTGAATAAACAACCAGATTGCCTTTCCTTATTGCAGCCTATGCAAGTTCTAATTGAATTCTACTTAGAGTCCTGCTTGGAAAGGAGTTCCTATTTAAAATCAAACCCAAGATGAGAACTCTAGTGAATTCATATCATCCAGTTCAGTGTAAGAATGCTATTCAAACCAAGTAGTAGAAACAACAGGCTGCTATATTCCGTTCGAATTATAATGAAACATCCTAAGTAGTTGGAAAGGAAATCCAGCTCGACACCTGATTCAACAGTAAGAGTAGAATTGTGTGCGACACTTAGAAAAATCAACTAGCTGTCTAGGTTCTAGATAGGTAAGAAATAAATTCTAATTAATGTTCTAATCAAATTCTTACGTGTACGCCGTGCACGCGTGCTTGCACGTGCGGCGCGCCACACATGGCATACACCCAAAGCCAATCAGACTAAGACTGCATCCTTGGCATCCACCCCAAGCCCCGCGAAATGTGATGTTTTTCGTCATAGTGCCACTCTCAGTCTCAGGGGGCTATTTTTTGAGGGTTGGCGCAATGCAGGGTGCAAGGGATGCTGGATTGCCCAGATACTTGAGATGCAGGAATGCTGGGGATGCTGGCGAAGTTGGCGAAGATGCAGAGGATGTTGGCGGGGATGCTGGCGACTGTCAGGGGCGATTTGCGCGGGATTTGCAGTGCTTTTTGAAGGCTGGGCAACGTGGCACCAGGAGCCTGTTGCAAGGCCAGGGATGTCGGGGATGTTTTGGGGTCCAAATGCTTGGTCTGGCCTGCGTGCAGGTGATGCAAGGGATGCTGGAAAAGGGGAGGAGCTTGGGGTGCAACAAAACAAATCAACGGTACACCCTACGGGTAGGGTTGCCCTCGCTCTTCGAGCTCGAAGACACACAGCGCAGCTGGATTTTGCAAGGAGGTGTTGGTGTTTGTTGTTTTTGGTTGATGTGTTTGGTTTTCTCGCGGTGTCTGAGCTTTCTTCTGCTTTTTCTGATTTGAGGTGTTGCTTGGGCTTGTCAAAATGTTGCACCTGCGTCGGTTCTTTGTTTGGCAATTGACCAGCTTGGCCGCAGGAAGGCTGCAAGCCTCAAAATGCGCACAGAGCCCACTATGTTGTGATTAGACTACTCCTGAAAAGGAAGGAAAGGCAGATCTTTTGCAAAAGAGGAGCATAGCTAGGGAAAGGAGTCCAGCCAGCGACAAAACTGGAGCGGACAGCCCTGCAATCAACGCATGAACAATTGACACACTTCGCCACCACCGGCGCTGCTGTCGCCAAAGCGCCCAGCATAACCGCCCGGCCGACTAAGCAAGCACGCAAGCAAACAACCTAATTACCCAACAACCAAGACCACACGGACACACATAACATACGTCATCATGAACATGACATCACTATTCTATTATCAATCAAATGCAGAAAGCAAAGGTGACACTGCCCCAGTTGCCAGGACACGCTTGCAGTGAGTCACCAACTCTACATGCTAATGCCTCAAAACTCGGCAAACCCTGCTTTTGTTCTAGTTCAACTTGGCCATTCTGCACTTTGGGTTTAGGCTCGTCCTGTGGATTGGTTACGCTGATGCGCCAGCCAATGCTGAACCTATTTTTAGCCCTTAGTTAGTTGGCCAATTGGGCCCATTTCAACCCAACCCATCCGAGCACTACTTCCAAGTTGCAAGCTGCAGCTGTTCTCCCGACAGCCCTGCGAGGTACTCCGCAAGGCTGGCATGAGAAGACGACCTGCAAGGCAAAGCCAGGACCCAAACCGATAGCAGCATAGCATGTTGGCGAGGGGGGACCACAGGACCCAACCAATACGTAGACCATGCCTTGAAATTAAGACCAAGCCAATGCTTCGCTCAGCCATGTCTCTCCTAGCGAGGCTTGGCCAAAGGGATGGTCCACAAAAAGGAGTCATCTCGCCCAAGCGAAGTCAGAAGCGAAGCAGAAAGGAGCGGGCGAGTGAGAGAGAAAGAGAGAGCGAGAGAGAGCGAGAGAGAGAGAGAGAGAAAGAAAGCGCGAGAGAGAGAGAGAGAGAGCGGGAGAGAGAGAGAGAGAGCGAGAGAGAGAGAGAGAGCGGGAGAGAGAGAGAGAGAGCGACCAAGACGCGAGAGCGAGAGCGAAAGAGAGAGAGAGAGAGAGAGAGTGAGACAGAGCGAGAGAGAGAGCGAGAGAGAGAGAGAGAGCGAGACGAGAGAGCGAGAGAGAGAGAGAGAGAGAGCGAGAAAGAGAGAGCGAGAGAGAGAGAGAGAGCAAGAGAATGAGAGAGCGAGAGAGGGAGAGAGAGAGAGAGAGAGAAAAAGAGAGAGGCAGAGAGAAAGGAAGAGAAAGAGAGAGAGAGAGAGCAAGCGAAAGAGAGAGGGAGAGACGGAGAGAGCGAGAGAGATGGCTTTCCTCTTTCCAAGTGTTTCCGCTCCTTTCAAGTAATTATCGGTATGTTTTTGTTGAAGACCAACCGTTGGAAAGGTTGAGGACATGTCTCTTGGTTTCTTCATCTTCACCCCATGTGCAAAGCAGCTTGATCTCAGCCAGGGCTTGAGCATCTAGAAATTAACACCTTCGGAGGGAGCAGCGACCAACATGAGTCCTCCCTTCTTGGCCTGTTAAGTGACAACCCCCCAACCACTCTACGATGCATTTAGTTCGCTGGCGTGGGCGCCTAAAGCATCACAGGATCAGAGTTGGTTGCTGCCACCCTGGTCAAACTACGTGTCGGCACTCCTTTGCATTGCGGCTAATCTCTGCATCCCTGCTCTGTCTGAATAATAACTATCTTACATATCTAATAATTTGCTGCCAACTGCAAAACTTCCACAAAAGAAACTCATTTCTTTCGTGCCAGGTGAACCTTCAAGCCAAGGCGCGAGGAATTGCTTTGTGGCGAAGACTCAATTGACTCGATGTTCATTTCGTAGGTCTCCCTCGACTTGGTCTCTTCCACCAGATTGCCGAGATTGATATTTTGCAGGCGTGTCTTGGGATCAGGAAATAGCTCCTGGAGCCGCCATACCGATCCAGGCATAAGCCAGACCTCTGAAGCCCAGTGTTCCAAATACATGACTTACCACGCAGCCAGCCGGCCAACAAGAACCTTTATATCGATCGCGATCAAAAAGACACAAATTGCAGGGTTCTCCCCCCTTTGGATCCCTTTGGATCAGCGTGGCCTAGGCTGCCTAGCTGGGCCATCCAGGACTGACCAGGAAGCTCACTCGTTCCAAGTAGCATGCCGTGCGTGAATGCTGAAAAAAAAGGTACGCCTCGTCTTTCACGGCCCGTGTCATCCTGGAAAACACAATGCGGTCTAGTTTCAACCTGGTCCACTTGGTGGAAAAGTGCATCGACACCTGCCTCAGGCTTTCAGGGATACGTTCATCTGGTAAGCAGGCGTGCAGCGCTGAGCGGGCGCGCTTCTTGCCATTTGGCAGGCGTGCGCGCAGTGCCGAGTGTTACAGGGTCGCGAAGGGGGAGGCGCACCAGAAACAACACACTCCTGCCTGGTACATCTTTGTGCGCTTGCAGCAGATCTCCGCCTTATCCAACTGCTGCTCGTGCCGCGGCTTGCTGCTAAACTTCTTCATGCTTTCTGTAAACGCCTGCGCCCAAGCTGCACTCGAAGTTGCACTTTCTTCCAGGAACTTCTACCATTGTCATGTTCGACGACTGTCAGCTTTCGCATTGTGGCATTTTGGCTTGGCAGGCGGGGCTTCATTTATTTGGAAGCCGTGAGCAGCCCTCCAAACGGCATCCCAGGTTGCCTCCCAACCGAACAACCAATATGCCCAACCCGAACCAAAGACGGGTCCCAAAGTAGCAACCCGTTCGCATGCCTTGGCGTACTCACAGAACATCGACGCGCAGCTGGGGGAGTACTGAAGGCACGTGCACAAGTCCTGAAAGCAATGGGCCAAGCAGCTTTCCGAGGCCTTTCGGCGCTTTGAAGGTTGGATTGCCACCTAACCACAAAGGGCAACCAAACAAAAGGGTCAAAAGCTCGAATCCACAACACATTTTTGATTTGTGACTCCTGGCCGTCCAAGCTCAAGACCTCTGCGAAGGTGGTGGCTGTCAGGGTGCAGTGGTGCACTAGGCTCTCAGCATAGAGCGCCAACTCCTCAAACCACTCCTGGCCTGAAGGGCCACAGGGAAAAACAGAGCAGCACCTGCATTTTTTTCTTGTTTAAGCTCTTTCAACGTAGCTTCTTTTTCTCCAACCGCTGAAAGCTATTGGGGCCCTGCCCAGATAGGCCCTGGGGTTTGGGGCAGCGGGCTAGGGTTGCGGGAGGGCTTTCCAGGGGTTCCGCGGCTGGGCATACGCCTGAGCTTGGGGGAGGGCAGGGAATACATCGGGAAAGGAGCAAGGAGAATTCAGAGATCTGGAAAAGTCAGTCAGCCCTTTGCACAATGCTCACGTCCAATCGACACTAGGTGTGGACCCACAACCCTTTCAAGTGCTCGTGCCGAGTTTCTGCCAATAGTGTTGTCGTCGGCTGCCATACAACAAGACTAAGCAGTCAAACAAAACATACTTCTGCAAACAAAGGCAACAAACCATGTACCATTCAAAGACCTTGCAGGTGACTAACGCAATTCTTGAGAACAAGCTGGGCCTGTCAATCAAAGGAGGACCCATCCTCCCACAACCGCCCGTTGCGGTGCCTAAAACTTGACGCTCCACCTGCGGTTGGCTGTCTGCTTGGCGGTGTAAGAACTTGCCCGTGGCTGTGATGTACATGGATGTGGCCACAGCGCCTGCATTGAAGATGTTCTCCTGGAATGGACGTGGTTTGAGTGAGACGGCGACACCGACTGAAATACTATGCAGCAAAGCCGTGGCTCATTGGCAACGAGGCGGGAATCGGCTGGTGCAAGAACGCTTCCATCTGATGTTCTGTTTGACTTTGTTCTCATCTTTTGCGACCATCACCCTGAATTGATCTCACGATGCGGGACCTGCTGGTCGTGCTGAATCAGTCATTTGCCCCCCATCAACCATCATCGTGGGTCCTTCGTCTCAAAGACGTGCTTCTGCATTTTGGTGCAAATGGTTGCAAAGGCGTCTGGAAACGCAACCTGCCGCAAAGCTCACCCCCCCCCCCCCACAGCGTCCTCACAGAGCTCATTTGCCAAAACACGCTAAAACGAATCTTAAAAAGGGCGCGCCAAAAAAACTGATTCATTTGGCTCTGCGTTGGCCCCTTAGCTTTTGCTTGTAAGCCTTCGTGAAGTGCATAACGTGCACAGCACATCCAGCACAACCAACCTGAACACCACACCATCAAATGTCCCTTCTTGGCATATGCTTTTGCTTGCACAAGGTTTCCGCACAAACGATTGCGTGATTGGCCTGGGGGTGGGTGGGTGGGGAAATGGAAGCGCTCGGGCTCTGATTGCGCGTTGACCCATGTTCTGTTGGGTTGAGCTGCGCAAGAACTCAAGACAGTGTTATCCACTGTAGGCGTTGTCCTTTGTTGTTTGAGATGACGGTCCGTGTGCAGCGGCTTTGGGTCAGCAGATCTTTTGATCCACTCGCGCAAGTGACTGGCAAAGCACTCAGGTAGCATTTCTCCTAGACAGCGCAAGGATTCGAACAAACAGCCCAGCGAGCGGGGCGCTGCCGCCAGACCACACAATTGATGATCTGGCATTGGCATTTTCAATGCAGACCGCTTGTCGCACCAAAAGTGCGGGCCAGCTTTCCCTCCGTATGTTTTTGACTGGGAATTTCTGGGCGCAGCCCAGCTGCGAATTGCTTGAGGGAGGGTAGGTGCGAAGGTCGCAGCAAGAAATCCTTTGTTCGGTCTGCCTGCCTCGCTCCTAGGCCCCCGCCTTCGTGAGCCTGAAAATTGGCACGGACTCCAGGAACTGCCCACGCTGGCCCGCGTAGAGCTCAGTTTGCAAGGTCAATGAGATCAGCGTTGGGTCGAAGGTCACTGGAGATATCTTGTCCATCTTGTACTCCACAAACTTCATGATGCGCGACACCAGCTCGAAAGAAGCATCCTGCTCAGCCCGGGTTCCTTTGAGATGAGATGCGCTTTCTGCAGTGGCTGCCCTTGCCCAAAGAACAGTTGTCAATCATTTTGCCGCCGCTATCCAAGCAATACACATCTGATGCCGTGTTGCTTTTGCTGGATAGCCCGCTGGCAGAAGTTCAATAGACTCACCAACTTTTAAAGAATCGAACAGGACCGACATGCCCTCTGCAGTCTCTTGTTTGTCAAGCTGTACCGCTCCCATTCGGAATAGACGCCTCGAGAATGGCTCCCAAAATGTGGCATGCAAAGCCAAGTGCGGCTATTGAAAGCTACAAGTAGGGGGAGCAAGGAGCTAGTTATTACTTAGGTAGGGAAACCAAGGCAAAGGATTGCACTTGAAGCCAAGTATTTTTGACCCCCTTTGCAACTGCTTGTCGACAAAAGCCCTTTTGGTCCCTGCATTCCCTGGTTTTTTGGGTCCCTCCCCCCTTTTTTTTCCGGCTCGTATCCTGGCTGCTCAAATACACCCGGATCTCCCGACGCTGGCGGCTTCGAGCTTCGTTCATGGCACGGAGCTCTGCCAAAGTCCCCGAGATCTTCGAGACCGCAGAGCCGATCCTGGGAGACAGCTAATTGAGCCACGATTCCACGATCACAAAATAGGGATTCCCGTGAAAGACGTGGGACTTGTAAATCTCCTGGTTTGTGGGATAACTTCTGTCAGTCACGCATATGCTCCTCCCAACTTGCCTTAGACCGCTGGATATTTTGGCCGAACCTCAAGTGGCAGCAAGCAACCACTAACAATCAGCCAAACAGGATGTCAACGAGCCGAACATCCAAGTAACCTGTCAACCGAAGGCAATGCTCTTTTTGGTGATCTCGGAAACTCTTGAACAAGCAACGAGCCTGGTGGTTTCAAACATCGCCTTTTGGGCAAACCAGAGGTTTGATCCCATGACAGTGGGGCGATCTTTCAAGGGACATCGAACTCTGTGCCAGTGCCATCCCATCCCCTGGAAAAGTATGCTCAACACACCAGCAATAGATTCAATAGATCCTTCACAGGGGATTCCCACATTCCGAACTGAACACCAAGCAGTCAATACACAGGCGTCGATCTATTTCCAGCACGTTACGGAAGCGGGCCAAGCCGCACAACCAGGGTGAAAATGTTGTTCATGATATCCACGATGCGCTCCACAGCGCTATCCGGCGCGATGGTGGGCGGAGCCGGTGAATTCATTACCTCAGCGATACTTCAAGACGACAACCAAGCAAAGCCAGCTCATTCTTGTGCGCTTGCCACCTACCCTGCCTCTGAGCTCATGCGCAGTGCTATGTCCTCTATGCTCCGGAAGCACAATGGGTAGTAGGGTTTGGCCCAGTTGCTCCGTAGGCTCTTTCAAAAATATTGCTGCGGCTTGTGGCCAAGGTGCGTAGCGCAAAGAGTGCACGTACTGAGTGCCTGCATCCAGGCCTGTGGCCCCTGCTAGGTGGATCCAGCTTGTCCGTCCGTCCGCCTAGCAGCTAACTTTCACGCTGAATTGTTCAAATGCGCCTGTTTGGCGGATTTTGCAAAACCAAGTACACCACATCTGAAATCTGAGAAAACCGTCCTTTGACTGGTTCTACAACGAGGGTCTAGTTCGTGCGAGCCTGAGTTGGGCTGAGCACATTAATGACAGAACACAAGAAGCGGCCAAGCTTCATTCGTTTATCTAAAGTGGCCGGTGTTCGGCCGACGGTTGCTGGCAGCGCATGAGTAAGTTGGTTTGAGCCTAAATGGAAGGGGCCCGTCCAAGAAAACTCACGTGAATGGACTGTTACCTGGGAATGCCGCCAGGCTTCATTGGGGCATGCCTGCCAAAATGCAATGAATCAGGAAGGGCTGTCGGGTTAGGTCCTGAACCTGGCTTGGCGTACTACCCGTCAATGCGAACTGGAGCGAGCACAGTGTGGTTCGCATACGAGCTTGAGCTACCCAAGCGTGCTTGACACACTTGCACTCAAAGTCCTGATTTGCAAGGCGGAGCTGCCAAGTATACGGTACTTCGCATACATGACTTGGCTTTGAACAGTTGAATATTTGCACTGGACATGTATTCCTCAAGTCCTACACTTGTACTCGACCGTTCTTATATTCGAGCTTGAGCTACCAAGATCACAAGATACTCTGAGAACTAGACTTGTACTTAACAATTGCTGTTTGCAAGCTTGACCCAAGGTGTACTTGACATATTGCACTTGCACTGAAAAGTTGCAATTTAGGTATATGGAGTGAAACATTGATAACACACCTGAGGTTCAAAGAAGAAATAGCAGGGTTACTATGCAACCCCAAATGGTGCTATGATGCTGGCGGTGTTTGGTCGTTGATACTAGCGTGCACATGTTTTAGGCTCGCCGTGCAGCTATGACTGTGCGAACACCAAAACAAACCATACCTGAAGAGAACTAAAAGCAACTAAGTGGGTTGTGTAGCTACGGCCCATTCTCAAAGCACACTCATTGGGGCATATAGTGTCAGCAAATGGCGTAGCCAGCTTAAGGGAGATTGAGACACAATGCGGCAGCCCCCTTGCACGTTCATGCGAGCTTGATACTCAACACCTGCACCAGCTTTGATGCCGTTCGCAAACATGGACCAACCTCGGTATGCTCTGTTGGTACTGGCCTGTGTGGCAGAGCCCACCCAGAACCAGAAGCACGTCACCATGTGCGCCACCAACATGGCAGCCACTGCTGAGTTGAAAATGGCGATGACCTGATCTCGGCATTGAAGAGTCAAACAGCCACATCCAATTAGCCTTCACACTGAACTCCCCTGCAATCCAACTGCAGCGTTTGCGTTTGTGTGTGTGTGTGTGCTCAGGGGTTGGGTGGATGGTTGGGCTGAAACACCTCAATCAGCAAAGCTGCGAGCATGATCCACTGTCGACCGGTTGAGGCAGCCATTTCTTGGATGATTTCGTCCTGCAAGCATCACCGAGTCTCAAACATTCGTTTCTTAGAGGTGCATCGTGAAACATCACAATGTTCCTATTCAATGTTTCTACTAAGTTCTCTTGCAGTTTTCCCAAGTGCCCTTGATGTGCTGACACAGCCTGCGGCAAACGCACCCCTGAACATGTTTCCGCCCTCCATCTTCCACCACTGCAACTTGCTTCATGGAATCAGCCTGTCACCCCCCCACAACCTGTCCAGCTTGGTCATCTTCAGTAAGCGCAGCAAGCGGAAGGCCCGGATGATACGACCAAAACGCAGAAAGGCAAGGTCTGTGTCGAAGTCCTGCCACATTGGCGCCCAGTCGCACGCTCAAGCCATCTACTCGCAGAACTGCCAGCCCCATTTTGTCGAAACCAAAGCTTGCTTTCCCGAGTTGCCCAGCGTCTCTCGCTCTCTCTCAAATCCTCTCTTTTTCCAGGACTTCCTTTTCCTCGACTGGCCAAAACATCCTTTGATTGGCGCAGGGCACATTCGGACGACCGCTGGCTACAAATTAGGACGCTGTTTCCATCCTAGCGCCCTCCCTGATTCCAACTCATGGCAGTTGTTCTGGCCCGGCCCAAGCCATTGCTTGCCTGCCTGCGCAACATTCAGGTAGTCTAGGGAGACCAGGGAGATGTCCAGCAGTAGCCAAGAACGCATGTAGCGAGAGAGTATGGCTTCGCGCCGATGGACCAGAAGGCCTTTGATGTACACCGCCGTGTTCAGGTTCACCAAAACGTCCAAGGTCCAGAAAACGAGGCTGCTCCAGATGGAACAAAACAGCAGGGTGCTGGCAGCATTATCGAGGCCCAATCTCCAATCCCACGCAATTGAGATTGGAAGAAGAAGCGCGTCACAAAGTAGCAAAACCAAACTCACCAAGTCCTCGGCTCATGACCCCCGCTGATTGAAAGCACATGAAAAGGCATCCACGTCAGGTCACCAATGCTCTACATTGTTATTGGCCTCTCATTTACTATGCTGTCACCCAAATGGCGTTAAGTCGTTCTTCATGCGCCTTGCTTGTGCATTGGGGCTTCACTGTCATGGCCAGCCATCTGTGCAGCAATGGTTGCCGACAAGGATCCCAGCAAATGCGGAACCTGCCCTCCGGATGAAACGGCCTGGACAGCAAGGGGTGCAGCGTGAAATCCAGTGGGCCATGCTGCCCCAAGATTCACCCGCAAAGTCTTCATGGTCATGTTATGCAACCTGCAACTGCTTTGCCCTGCAAGTGAACAAACATGACTCTCAGGCCTGATTCGAACCGCAACCACAGCGGTTGCGAAACCCTGCAATCGGGCGGGACCATTCTAGTGCAATTTCACAGTCTTGGGCTTTTGGATGTGAACGGTTTGCCCATCCCAAACGTTCTTCGATTGCAGTCGAACCGAGTGAGCTCCCCAACTCCCCCAGAAGCGTCGCGCTCCTCCGCTACCCTTCAGCTGTCTCCCGCACTGTCACGAATCGCGCCCTGGGTCTTAGGAATCACCGTGGCCTCCTTGACGGCTCTTTGCGACTCAGCACCAAGGTGGTCAAGCGCCCCGCTCCGTACCGTGAGATTCCGCCTTGCTCCACGCTTTCTGCACGCCCACCAGAACCATTCAGATTCCCGCCGCAGCATTCTGTCGAACCAGACCATGCTCACGTTCAAACAGGCTGCTGCAGCGCTCAGGCCGTGGGATCGGCCAGGACACTTGTGCGAGATGGTTTAACTGCCAGGAGCTGGCGCATTTCACGCGGACTGGACCAACCGAGACCCCGGGCGCTGCAAGCTCAAAGCGCAGCAGCTTCTTTGTGTGCGGAGGCAGGCATGCCAAATGCCATGGTGAAGCGGAGGTTGTGGTGGACACAGCGGAGGAGTAGAGGGTGCTCGGGCTCGCGAAGGCTCAACGACCCACGACAGAGAAGCGCGCTTCCCTGCCACGCAAGTTGCCCACGCTTGCCCAAGCAAGGAGAGTAAGCTCGGTGCTCTCCGGGGCTGGCCCAAGATACTGGCGCAAAGCAAGCGGGGGTGCAACTATGAGGAAGATCGATCGGGTAAGAGTGTTGGAGAAAAACGACCTTCTGAGCTAGATTGGGCTGGACGGGCAGTTGACGGCCCTGCTGGGCTGCGATGATCTGGCCTGAAGATCGGACTGAGCTAGTCTTGTGGCGCCTTTCTGGGCTGGACTGGCCACTTGCCTGAGCCGGGCTCGCCTAAGCTATCATTGCTGGTGGCTTGCTGTCTCCTCAGGAAGGTCGATTCGGCAACTGCATGGGGTCAATTGTGCATGCGGGCAGGCGACATTTTTCTTGGGGGGTCCTCAGAACTACTGAGAACTGAGTTTTCAGGTCTTGCCACCAGTCGGACTAAGGCATGCCCCAACATGCCCTTGACGAAGGCGAGGATGCGCCCTCGATCTGCGAACAAGGCACGCCCAACAAGTTGACATCCCCAGGGCAACAAGGGATCTTCATCCTCACGCTCTGCAGATAAACCCCACTGCCCAAACATATTTTACACAAAGCAAACTGCAGGCTTTCAATACGGAAAAGAGATTGTCATCGTTGGCGCCTGGCGCCTTTCGATTCTCCTCTTTGCCCAAGAGATGCATTTCAGAACTCAAGCTTCTGCCGTTTCAGGTCCCTTGTCGCGCTGTGACATTGCATT
>CAUJNA010003207.1:0-10000 GCA_963377175.1 Effrenium voratum
TACATACCCACCAACGTACACATATACATGCATACCCACACACATACCCGCAAGCAATATACATACATGCATGCATACGTTCACAGGTACACACTTACGTACACACACACACAACCACCCACCCGGGCGCACACGCGCGCTCACTCACGCGCGCCCTGGCACGCACATGCATACGCATACGAATACGCATACGCACACGCAGACGCATTCGCATACGCATACACATACACATACAAATGCACATACACATGCGCATGCACATCTACACACTTATGCGCACACATAATTACGAACCCGTACGCGCAGCCCTTCACAAACACACGTACGCTCATTCGCACACACATACATACCTGCAAACATACCTACATAGACACATACATACATACATACATAGATACATAGATACATAGATACATAGATACATAGATACAGAGATACAGTGATACATACATACATACATACATACATACATACATACACACATACATACACACATACATACATACATATACATATACATATACATTTACATATACATATACGTATACATATACATATACATATACATATACATATACATAAACACACATACATACATACATACACATGCACATACACACACACATATACATACACATACACATATACATACACATACACACATACATACACATACACTTACATACATCCATATACGTATACACATACACATAGACATACACATACAGATAAACATACATGTACAAGTGCACTTACCATGAACATACATACATACATACCTACGTTTACATACGCTTGCACATGCACATACACATGCACATACACATACGTAGACACATACACATACACGTACATGTGCACACACATATACATATACGCATACACATACATATATACACACGCATGCACACACACAAAGACCTACATACATGCAAACACATTGATATACGCATGCTCATACCCATCCATACATATAAAAGCGTACACATGCACATACACATACACTTACACATACACATACACACATGTACATAGGCATATACAGACACATACACATACACCTACACCTACACATACACATACACTAATACACTACACTCAGATTCATATTATACACATACACATGCCCATACACATACACATACACATGTCACATGACATACACTACACTTAGATACAGATTATACACATACATATACACATACACATATGTGCGCGGGACCGCGGCGGGCCCGTGGTGGGCCCGTGCCGAGCCCTGGGGCCCGTGGGCCCGTGGGCCCGTGGGTCCGTGGGTCCGTGGGTCCGTGGGTCCGTGGGCCTGTGGCCTTGACAGAGGTGTTTTCTCGGTTTGTTGGGTTTGCTGAGCCAGGCGAAAGAGGTCGGTGTCTTAAAAAGGGGGAAGAACGGTTTTTCTTGTTCAGGGAATACCACAACTTTTCAAAATCAGTGTTGGAGGCCTTGGCTTTCTTTGGGGGGTTCCGGGGTTCCGGGGTGGGTTCTGGGGGTTCCACAAAGTTCAGGGGGTTCCAGGGCCAGGGTGTTCCAGCAGTTCCAGGAGTGTTCCAGAGCCCTCCCAAAAATTTGAGGTGGGTTGCAGGTGGTTCCCTTTTTGGGTTGTTTTGAAAGAGCCCATAGAGAGATGCATATTTGGGGAGTTGCCCAATTTGAGACGCAGCAAGACCAATAAGAGAGACACAGAGAGGGAGAGAGAGTCCTTTTTGTTCCGATTTCAATAGAAGACAGCCACTTCCACTGCTTGTTTGGACATGTCCTCATGATGTAGTGCTTTTGTTCCCTTTTGACACAGTGTGGTCATTAACATGGGACATGACTTGAATCATACACGGCTACTCCCAGTTATCCGCGCTTTCCCATTCATCATTGACCCCACGCTGCATATTTGCACAGGGAGATGCAAAGACACAGACGGGCTCTGCAGGTCTGGGTTTGTCGAAAAAAGGGGAACCCTTAGATTGTTTGTTTCGTTGGGTATCCCTCGGAATAGACCCAAATAGTACCCTCAAGCAAAGGCCGAGCCAAATTGCAGCGTGAAGGCGTGATATGTTGGAATCGAACCGGAGGTTGATTTCGTCTTGGGTCAACATCTGTCCACTGACGTGGAACCTGACTAGGTCCTGGTTCGGGGCCCTTTGGTGGGTTCCTTGGCGTCTCAGCGCGAGGCTCATGCTGCTCACGCTGCTGAGCTGCAGTGCACTGGGGTGATTTCCGGGTAACCGAGCGGGTCGCAGCCCGGATTGAATTGTTTTTGTGTTAACAGCTTTTGTTTTTTTCCCTTTCCAGCGGGCTGCAGCCCGGTGAAACCGCGCCGGCACGCGCTTCAGGCGTGCCGGCGCATGCTGCCGCGCAATCAAATGGCACTCGTTTGCCACTGGCCATGGGAGGAAGAGTGCTTGTGTGTCATAACAATTCGATACGCCCCAAGGGAGTGGTGCATTCCGCTTTGCGTTGAACCGGCGCGCACTTTCCCTTCCTTGACCCGCTTTTCCGCGCGGACGGTGCTTATAAGTTTTGCCATTGATGCTTTAGTGCAGGTTAATTCGAAGGCTTAGATAGCCTTAGTTCGGGCAGCCGAGCTTGCGGTTTGAGGTGTTTTGCAGAGCGAGCATGCCAAACCAAAGTGGAACGCACATATTCGTAAATTGCAGGGACCGCTCGTCTTTATGTCGGTGCATGGAAGCCGGCCCGTGCAGCGTTGCAAGATCAAGGAGTCAGAATCAGTAGATGGTCCACAGCTTTTTTCTTGCAGACTCTCATGCAACTCGGAGTGTTTTTACATTTGGTTGACTAGTAGCTCTTGAGCCATGAAACGGCCGGGAGGTGAGGCACTGAGGTGTTGTCTTTTACGACTCGCGACAAAGCTTGACCTCACTGGTAAGGTCGCTGTCTGCTCTTGCTCGGAGCTGGCCTCGGAAACCCGAGATGGCCGGGATCAGGGTTCCATCTTTTTGACTACCTGCGACTAGACGTAAGCCCAGGAGTTCCCCGTTTGGGGTACCCTGGGAATTTAAGTCACGGGAGTCAAAACGGGAGCCCTGGCCGTGCTTGTCCAAGGCCTTTTGCTGGGGTATGGCAGGCCTCGCGTGATCACGGAGCCCAGCCTCGAGGCCACTGGCAAGTCTCTGACGCCTGAGGCCCACACACCGCTTCACAGCCTTCGCCGGGTGGTTTGCTCCTGCCGGGCGAGACGTGACCGCGAGAAATGCGGGCGACGATGAGGCCGGCACGCGTGGCACTTCAGTGAAACCTTGGGGCCAAGCCTTGGGGTTCCGAGGTGGCAGCCTTGCTCGCCCAAGCACAGGCGCTTCGCGAGGAGGTTCAGCGCGAAGAGGCCACTCGAGAAAGAACTCTGCCCATTTCCACTGAGAATGCTATGAGTTCCCAGGACGCCATGAGGGCCAGGCGCGCGGAGGAGCAGGCGGCGGAGGCGGAGGCGGAGGTGGAGGTGGAGGAGGCGGCGCCTTCTCCAGTGCCGGGGGAGGACCCCGTGGTCGCCAAAGCGCGGGCGGAGCTGGCGGCGGCGAAAGCCGCCTTGGAGGCGGCCAAGCGCGAGGCCGTGCCTATTCCCGGGGGGGGGGGGGGAAGGAGGCGGCAGGAGGGAAAGCGAATTGACAAATGGCTGGCTCGTCGGGTGTCTCTTTTGGTTTCCCTTTGAACCACCCTGAAAAAGGCGCCCTCGCAAAACCACACCCAGACCTTCCCCTTTGGCTCGCAGGCGGGCAGTCCAGGCACGGCGCCGAAGCCGGCGGCGGCCGCGGCCCCGACGCCAGCACCAGCCACCACAGCGCTGGAGGACGTGCAGCTGAACTTCAGTGGCCAAGTGATGACGGAGGCGGGCAGAAGTTGTTGCCTTGGGTGCCAAAGTTGACGAGGGGGCCCGTTGGTTGGACATCAACATTCTGGTGACTGAAGTGGTTCCAACTCTGAAGATGGACCTGTTGGTTGGACATCAACATTGGGGGTTTGTGTGGCGCCAACCACTGAGGCGGTTCCAGCTCTGAAGATTCATAGTCGTATAGGGGTTGCTCAAAATGGTGAAGCCTTTTTTATATAACTTTATTGAACACCAAAAGGGATCACCTGCGGTGGGAACACCCCATGCGGGCATTGCAGGCAGAATGGAAGGACTTGGCCGAGAAGTTCTTGGATGCTGAAGTCAGCACAGAGCGTGTTTTCCATGCTTTTTGTCAGGTCCTCTAGAAGGGTATGAAGATTGGGAGCCCTTTGGTGAAGCTTGTTTAGGTTGGGATTTTTGTCCATCAACTCATTAAATTCAACCGATACGTAGTTGTGCCGCTCAAGGCTTGAACTACTTTGAAAGTCAAATCTGCAAAAGATGCAGAAGAGGCGTGCTGTGTAGCTTTCAATGATGAATCTCAATTCAGTTTTGAGTTTAAACCCTCAGAGAGCGTGGGATGATTTTGTTTGACTCCATTCTGCCAGGCTTTGTTCTGACCTTCTGCAATTTCGTTCGCGTAGTTTTTTCTAGGGTACTGGGATTTAGCAGAGATCGGATTGCTTAGGACATGAACCTCGTAGAACAGTTCCAGACGAACTCCCGTGTCGGCCCACAGGCGCTGGCAATGTGGGCGTGTGCCTTTGTTTTGGCCTGTACCCTTTGTGCAGTAATCATTTCAGCAGCTTAAAGGGAAGCCAGTTGCACAACATGCCATACAAACAATACTAGTCATGATAATAATAATAATATGAATAGTAGTATGGATAATGATATTACAAAAAAATAGCAATAAGAGTAATGACAACACAATCACAACAACAACAACAACAGTAACAACAATAATTGTAGCAACAGCAACAACAGCAGCAACAGCAACAACAGCAGCAACAACAACAGCAACAACAACAACAACAACAGCAGCAGCAGCAGCAACAACAACACCACCACCAACAACAACACCAGCAGCAGCAGCAGCAGCAGCAGCAACAACAACAGCGGCAGCAACAACAACAACAAATTCTAGTACTAATACTAGTACTAATACTAATGCTAATGCTAATGTGAATACTAATGATAGTAATGATAACAATGGTAAGAATAATATTGATAATAACAATAACAATATCAACAGCAATAATAGTATCAGCAGCAACAGCAACAACAATGATCATAATCGATAAACACTACAACCATAGTAGTCATATTAAGAAGGATAATCATACTAATATTCATACTGTTAATAATTCTACCTGATAATGACAATGACAATAATAGTAATGGTAATGGGAATAACATTACTAATAAACAATAGTATCAATATTACTAATAACACAACATGTGACAACAACACTACATGAATATAATCATAATGATAAGGGTAATAACAGTAGTAATACTCATAATACAAATAAAACATCATAGTCATAATACTAATAGTAATAATATTTATATAAAAGGATCATCATAATGAACAATACTAATAATTGCAATCATACATAAACACATACATACAACTAATAGCAATAATGATAACACTCATATTCATGACAACAATCATAGCCATAGTGATGCATATTTAGATTTAGGTTTGTTTCGGGGTACGGGGTTGCCAACGAAAGCATCTCACGTTGGAGAGCAAGACCGTGGAAACTACTAATGTTACTCACACCGCTTTTTGAGTATGACCATGATATATTTGTACCAAACATGCACTGGAGATGCTGGGGGTGACCGTTTCTGAGTGGAAAAGCACCTCTTCTACCAAAACAGTTTCTGAGGATGGTCCCTGTACAGCCAAACACCATTAGTATCTTGGACGAAGCACTCGAACAGCGTCGTATTTTCGCTTCCTGCATCACCACCAGGGCCTCTTGTGTACCGGGTATTTGAGCCAGGCTTATTCCCACTGATGATCTAATCATCAGCACAAAAAGTGTTTGATGCTGTTGACTCATATACTCATGATTTATTGATCAATAACAAGGATTTGTTGCCAGCCTTCGCGTACGCCTCCCTTTTGGCAAGAAGGGGAGACCCGCGGATTCTTTTTTGGGCCGTCGCATGTAGAGACCCACTTGACACCAGCGTTGCCAAGTCCGGCTCTCATGCAGCATCAGCGTGCCTCGGCTGCTGGACTTGGGAAGTTGGTTTTGATGTCTTCCTGATGAGTTTTGAAGGACATACTGCATGCTGCCTGGGGCAAGATTGGTCCAGTGCTGCAAGGATTGGTGGTGCCTGAGCTGTGTTGCATGCCATTGGATCAAGGCAAGCTAACATGAAAACAGGAGCAGAATGGATCACGGGAAAGCCCACAAGCCACTGTAAAAACCTTTGAGGCACGAATGCTGACATGGACAAACAGCAATTCTCCTCGGTGTGCATGAGCAGCCGGCATGGCAGATGAAGTGATGCTAATTGAGGCTGTGAGCGCTTGCCTCAGGGTTGTGCTTGCTTGCCACTAACATGGAGCTGGGTGAACATGGAGCTGGCTGACCTTGATCCCCGCCGATTTTTTTTTCGTCCACCAAAGGGTCTCCAATGGTGGCCATGCGATTTTCCAGCGGAAGCAGGAACAACAAACAGTGGGAGGGTTTTTCAGGGGGACGCCCATCCCCGGGCTCGGGCAGCACGGCAGTGCAGTGATAGCATGGCACTCCTCAGGTTGGGCAGAGATGTCAGCCAAATCTGCCCACAGCTACTGCGGGGAAGCTGGCTGAGGGGGTTTCATGCAGGATGTTCGCAGGAATTCAATCATTAAAACCAACTTGGTGGAAGTTCATTTGGGTGTGGGTCAAAATCAAACCAACAGGGACCCCAGGTTTTGGTCCATGGTTCCACTTACCAGGGTTCCGTTTTGGTACCGGTTTTTTGACCCACAGCCATTTCTTGTGGCATTTTATCAATCGTGTCTGAGCACCAAGCAGTTCTCTGAAGACATTTGTCCTGAGGTGACAAGTTTGTACACCCATTGGGTGCATCTTGTCCCCCGCGTTCGCATGCAGATACTCATGGCTGCTTGGCATTGAGGATTGAGGGGTTCTCGTGACCTCATGGCGGATCGTCTGAGGCTGGCGTTTGCATCTCCAATTACCTGCTCCGCACCTGTTTAGGCGGGTGCTGGTGACTTGTGCCGTGGGCGGATTGCTTTTTTCCCTGAGGAACTTGTGCGGCAGCTTGGCGCACCCTGGTCGGACGGCTTTGTCTCGAAATTAGGGCACCCCGAAACCTTTTGGGTTACCCCACCAACTCAAAAAGGGTACCGGCCAAAAAGAAGACTCATCTTCTGCCCCACCCCCCCGCCAAGACTTCATGCGTTCCGCGGCACTGAGGTCTTAATGGTGCAAGAGTATCAATGGGGCATCGAATTCAAGGCAGGGTGCTGACCGGAACTCGGAACTGGAGCCCGCCACCCTCTCCATGTGAAGTGACGTCAGGGAATGCTGCTGGGCGCCTTCTTCTGGGGCTATCTTGCGGGGAACCTCTTTGCAGGCTGGATGGGCGTTTTGGGAGTGCCCTGTTTTGGGGCGTCCCACACCAAAAAGTCTCCTCAAATCAAGCCACTCGAAATGGAATGACTGAGCTATGATTTCCCTTGCTTTCCTCCAACGTGTGAACATAGGAGCCCCAAAATGGGAAACAAACACCAAGGCGCACTTTCTTGCATAGGTCATGAGTGTAATTATGCCCTTCCCCCCCCCCCCCCCCGCCCGCCCATTCCATGGAGGGCACATGGGCGCATGGCTTCCTTGTTCGATTTCCCCCAAAAAGGCGCCTCGGCGGTTGAGTCATTGAGGCGCGGTGGCCGCACGCGTGGGGGCTGCTCTGGTGCTGGCCTGCGCGGCCATCAGTTGGAGCGCCTTCGCCATCGCCGTGCCGCCGCGCGGTTTGGAAGGGAAACACCGGGATCCGGGCGGTTGGGGGTTGGGAGGTTGGGGTGTTAGGGGGGTTGGGGGGGAGTCTTGGAGTTTTGTGCGGGTGGTTGTAGGTGGGTGTGGTGAAAGGTCAGTGGTCCCGTTCTGGTGATACCAAGAAGATCCCTTTGAAAGAGACAAGGTAGTCCTGGGAGAAAGTGCCACTGTATGTCCACTTCCTCTCATCTTTCAGAGGTCTCTGTGAGCTTTGGGTTGTGTGGTTTAAAGGCTCAGTGCCCTTTCCGGGTTGGTTTGGGGGATCTCAACAAGCATTGTGTTTTTTTGGGGGTTCCCGACTTTGACACAACAATTTTTTATAGAGCAGCATTAGCAATACCGATAGAGTCTTCCTTGAAATTGCAAAAGCCTCGCGCTGCCTATTTGATTTAGAGGCTTCCTTTGCTCCAGGCCCAGGCGTGGGGAAGGCAGGGGAGCAGGCAAGAAATGACGTTCATGCCTCCCATGCGTGAAAGTATCAGCTGCAGCCGCAGCCGCAGGCGTACTCCAAGGGGCAAGGCTGGGGCTAGGTGGCTTTCCGGGTACAGCCACAGTCTGGGGGCACATGAGTGCGTGGCGCGGCTTGGCTGTAGCCTGACACCCAGAGCTACAGCCAAAGTGCAAGCCCAAGAATTGAGCGATGCTTGGCAAGGGGGGGCTAGGGGCGGCGTAAGCTTCAAGAACGTGGGAGGGGACTTGCTTCAGCGCAGCTGGGAGCACGGGTTGGGGATGGGGAAGAGAGGAGATCTGACCGCTTCCGCAAGTGAAGATGGTCATAGTTGCAGGTTGGCACCTTCCTTCCACTTCAATTGCCATTTGTTTCCACTTTCAACACTAAGGCAGTTTTAAGGCCAAATTCCAGCAGTTTCGTTTGAGGGCGATCTGGGGCACGGGGACTTTGCCTACAACTCACTCATTTCCTCATAGACCCCGACTGCTGAGGCTGGTGTCAGACCTGGGGTTCTGGCACACCTGGCTGCTCTTGGCCTTGCTAGGGCTGGCCGAGTCTCCAGTCATGCCCACCACTATGCAGTTGCTGTCGGCATACGTTCCAGCTCCTTGGTTGAATTTGTTGGCTCAGTACTCATCGAAGTATTTCTTACAAGGGGAAGTCAGGAAAATAGCAACAACTTCCCTTCTGGTTAACTCTTTTTGGCCCCCCAAGTAAAAAACAAGAAGATGCCCCTTAAAAGAAAGAGACGCTCGTTCTTGGGTTGCTAAAGCTTCAAAAATAAACCACACATTTTTGAAATCCCCCTTGCAAGACACACCCGTATCGAGCTGGTGCGCATAACCATCTTCTGTTTCGTGAAGCGACGCTATCCACGAGATCTTACCAGAACAAGTTGCATCCGCTTCGGATCAGCTGTTCTCCAAGGCATCCACAAACACCTTTCACGTTACCCTTAGTTGGTGGTTTGGCTTTGTGGTTTGGGGATTTGCACCTTTGGCCTTTGTAGAGGGTATATGACCAACCACCTCCCAACCTCCCAACCACCAATCCAAACTTATCAGAGGGAAGCTTTTAATTTGGAACTTGTAGAGGGCAATGACAAACCACCCTCTAACCTCCAACCACCAATCCAAACCACCCGGAGGGAAGCTTTATTTTGGCGCCCCAAAGCGGCCGAGGCTTCTGAACGAGGGTGCTCAATCGCAGCACGGGGGCTGTCGATGCGCTTTGGGCAGATTGTCGCCTCCGTGCTGGCGCCGCTGATCTGCTCCCAGGCCATCCGCCAACCACCTGGGAGTGGGAGGCTCCATAGCTTTCCAGGAACACCCGAGTGGCCTATGAGTGTCAATAAGGAAGACCCCAAAGATAAACATGTGGCTGTGGGTCAAAACCAATGGTACAATTTTGGGGCAGGTGCACTACCCATTTTAGTCTATTTTGGTGGGGATTGGGGATGTCCACTGGAAGTACGGGATTTTGACCCATGGCCATGTAGCGATGCTGCATGGATACTCAGTCTCTTGCGCCAGGCTGGCTGGCGAGCGAGTTTTGCAGTTTTTGGGACCGTGAGCTTTTTGCCTCTATGCTGCAAGCATTGCAAAGCTGAGTTGCTGGCTGGGCTTTCTTTGCTTGTGCCGAGGCTTGCAATGCTGTGGCTGGGAT
>CAUJNA010003207.1:16469-133750 GCA_963377175.1 Effrenium voratum
CAACGCAACACAACACAACACAACGCAACACAACGCAACACAACGCAACACAACACAACACAACACAACACAACACAAAACATACACACACACACACTCACACACACATACACCCACACCCACACCCACACCCACACACACAAACACCACAGACACACGCAAACACACACACAAACACACACAAACAGACGCGCAAACTCACGCACACACACACACGCACACACACACACACACACCCACGCACACACACACACACGCACTCACCCACCCACCCACCCACCCACCCACCCACGCACGCACGCACGCACGCACGCACGCACGCCCGCACGCCCGCGCACGCACGCGCCCACGCAGGCAGGCAGGCAGGCAGGCAGGCAGGCACGCAGGCACCTAGCCACGCACCCACACACACACGCAAACACGCAAACACGCACACACGCACACACCCCCACACACACACACACACGCACAGGCACACGCACACGCACACGCACACGCACACGCACAGGCACGCGCACGCGCACGCGCACCCGCACACGCACACGCACACGCGCACATGCGCACACGCGCACCTGCGCACCCGCGCACCCGCGCACACGCACACACGCGCACACGCGCACACGTGCACACACGCGCATACGCGCACACGCGCACACGCGCACACGCACACGCACACGCACACGCACACGCAAACGCACACCCACACACACACACCCACACACCCACACACCCACACACACACACCCACACACCCACGCACGCACGACTAACGCACGCACGCCCGCACGACGCACGCACGCACACACGCTCACACGCGCACACGCACAACGCAAACACATCACAACACCAACACACACACACACACAACACAACCACACACACACACTCACACACACACACACACACACTCACTCCACACACACACACACACACACACACACACACACTCACACACACACCTCACACACACACACACACACACACACACACACACACACACACACACACACACCACACACACACACACACACACACACACACACACACCACACACACTCTCTCTCCTCACTCACTCACTCACTCACTCACTCCACTCACTCACTCACTCACTCACTCACTCACTCACTCACTCACTCACTCACTCACTCACTCACACTCACACACTCACACACTCACACACTCACACACTCACACACTCACACACTCACACACTCACACACTCACACACACACACACACACACGCAAACACCGACACCCACACCCACGTGTGCACGCGCACGCTCATGTGCACGCGAACGCGCTCCAGCACGCGCATGCACTCGCGTAAGCTCGTGTGACTCGCGCGCGCACCCCCACGCAAGCGCACCCGAGCCTTCGCAGCACATGCACGCACGCATGCGCGCACACGCACGCGCGTACGCGCACGAGCAAGTGCACACGCCCAAGAACGCTGCACCATTGCGCACGCGCGTGCGGACGTCCCTGCGCATGCACACCTCCGCGCGCTGACACGCGCATGCGCTCGAGCACGAGGGCGCGAGAGCAAGCGCGCACGCACATGCATGCGCACACACACACACACTCACAAAGTGACGTTCAAAATACATTGAGCGATGAATGGTTCGTTCTGACAGTAGCTTTTGCCCATTATGCACATTTTCTCCCAGGGAGCTTTATATTCATTTTGGGGAGTCCAACCTGATCTGAGACAGACCCAACTGCGTCTCGAGGTGCTGCAATTGCCGCTAGAAAGCGTGGGGCTGTACCTCATGCTGCCGGCGGCCTTTTCAGGCGGCTGGATGTGTCTTGAGAGCTTCCCTCAAGACTTACTTGGGAGCCTTTGGTATGTGGTTCTACTACTTGGCTTCATGGGGGTTGTAGAAAGGCCTCCATAAACATATATTTCTATTTTAGAGCCTCCGGCTCAGTCTGCCGACGTTGTTCCTTCTTCCTCTCTTGTTTTTCTTTCTCGTGTGTTCTGTCGTCCTCTCTCCCTCCCTCTGCTCCCAATCCTCACGTGCGCTCTGAGTTGCCTCGATGTCCGGGCACTGCCCCTTCATGACCCTGAACTGTCATCTGACTACTGGCTTTCCCCGTGATTTCCCCTTCATGTCCTTGACACGTTTCCAATGATGTCCTGGTCATGTCCCTTCCATGCCTTTCAACTCCCCTTCATGTCCCTGACATTTTCTCGGTATGTCCGCTTCATTTTCCATGTGTGTCCCGTTCTTTCTTTGCGAGTCATTTCCCTACATCTCCCGTCGTGCCGATTGGTTTCCTTGTGCTTTGTTTCCCTTTCATTAGGACGTCCAAAAACACAGAGTTTTTCCAGATTTTCGGCAAAAGGAGGCAGGAACCCCAAACCAGCAAAGAGCCGGCAGGGGGAATCGAGCCTGGGGCCCCTGTTTTGCGACCGGCTCCCCGAAGACTACGTTTAGTGGAACGTCATCAAATTGCCGCGCGGTCCGTGGGACACCCCCCCCCCTTGTACCCCACGTATCAGACGTCGGGCGGGGGGGCGTCAGGGGGGGGGGGTTATCCTCTATCCTTTCTTTTTGGCTGTCCGACATGCCGAGCAATGTCGGCGGATATAGAAATACGTATCCATGTTGGAACAAATAGTCAATGGGCTTGGTCTCTCAAAACTCGGGTATGAAGTTAATTAGGTTGGGGTTTCCACGTTTCCCATTCAAGCTGGCGCTTGGCACTTGGGGAAGAGCCTGGGGCATGCATCGATGCCTTCACTAGTCGACCGTCTCTAGTGACTTTGTTTGAAGATCGGTGACACAAGACCAGTCCGGGCTCTTTTACCCAACCCACTCAGGAAGTGAGGGAACTAGGTTGCACACAGCTTCTGTTTTCGGGGGCCATTTTTTTGCTCGATCCGTGGTCATTCCTCTGCGCCACGTGGGTGCAGGCATTGGCTCAGTCATCGGCGGTCTCCTGACAGATTGGCTGCAAAGCCGGCGCTGCGCGCCGCTGCAGATGCGGCGTGGGACCGATGCCTTTGGTTTGAGCCGGGGTTGGTGTCCTTGGTGTCCCTAGATCAACTCAAGGGTTCCCCCAAAGGAAGGCGTAACCTTCTTTACGTATGTGAGGGTTTCCCAAAGGCCTCTAAAGCTTTTGTGAGCTTCCATGGGAGTGCAGCTCGCTTTTTCTCCAAATGGGTCGGACCCCACATGACCCGTTGCGTTTTTTTTCCTAAAGGAAGGCATCCCAGAAGGGTGTTTTCGAGGACCTTGAGCTCAAAAATGGACGGCCAACAGGAATGATTGGCATTTGACGGACAAGAACCACACTTTTGGCGAAAGCATGGTGGGTTTTAGCATGCAAAAACCTCAACCACCCCCCATGCACCCAAGACTCGTTTCTTGTTTTCTTTTCTCCCAGGATCTTATGCCCTGCCCTGGTGGTGGCTGGCGTGGCGCTGGCGCCTCGCCGTTTTTGGGGGCCAGGTTGAGCGCCCACGATCGATTGCTCATGGCAGTGGGTGGGGATGGGTTGCCTGGTTAACCAAGATCAAGCAAAGGAACTTATACCATGTTGGCACCAACAGTCGGCTCGGGTGAAACAGAGGGGCTGCTCTTGCGGTGAAATAGAGGGGCTGCTCTTGCCGGGGGAGGGGGGAGTGGGGGCTGGCTTAAAGCACCCCGTGCTTGCAGAGGGTCTCGCAAAGCCAAAGTGTTGGCGTCCAATTCGTATTTTAAGGCACACTCACAAGCCAACACTTCTGACACTCCGAACGCTAACTTGACGGTAGATTTGTTTTAAGAGCTCTGGTTGCAGCCGAAATCTCGGGGTCCAAATCCCTCAAAAGGAACATCTCTGCCACCCTTTTTGGAGTGGTGTCAAAGGAAGCCCAAACGGAAGCAACCGCGTCTTTCCCCAGAAGCGCGCTGCTCCCAACGTCCCCCAATAAAACGTCCGGTGGCTCGCTCGGCTCGCCGGCTTGCGAGCGGGGGGCTAGGGCCGGGCGAGTGGCCGAGGCGAGCTTCGGGAACCTGCGCAGCGCCCTGGCCGCCTCCGTGGCCATCGTCGTGGCGGCGCTGCCGCTTGGCTGGAGATGGGGTCTTTTTTGTTTTTCCTTTCGGAGCGTCGTCATTCTGTGGGGAAATTGCCCGGTTTATGTCTTCTTCTTGTTTCTTTTCTGGCTACGTTTATGTTGACGCAAGGTTTGAAGGGGAATTTCGAAGGGAGGCAGAAGCGCATTTTGCAGGACTGCTTTTGAGACCCAACCACATGCCTAATGCTCTGAGTTGGCTCGTGGAGATAACTCCCCACGCAAAGTTGCTAGAGGTTCCAGCGCTGCGAATTTGCTGCCCACATTGGGCGACTGGAGACAACTCCCCACGCTTTTGCGCGGTCTTGGGGAGAGTCACGGATCCCTCAACGGGCAGTCTGGCAAGTGTAAGGTCATGGGCACCATGTCCATGACTCAGAGATTCGGAGTTTTCACAGTGGCACCAACAAATTGGGACCCCCCCCGCACACAAACATGTGTTTTCAGAAGAAACATGGGACCCCCAATAGAACCGGTGTTCTTTTTCGGCTTCTTGGAGGGTTAAGAAAGCAGTCGTAGCCTGCAATGGGTGGTTTGCTCTGGTTAGGGGATTTGATCCCCTGGAAAAACAACATGGCGAACAACCCCGAGAGCGCCTCCAAACCACCAATCCAAGCATCAATTGGGAAAGGAAGGCTGAACAAAATTCTTTCACCTCCATTTTGCCACTTCCTTTTCCGGCCCAGCCAAACCCGTATTTAACGGCTCGGCCAAAAGGACATATCCACCGTCTGCTTACCTCTTTCCTCCTTTCCGCTTTCCTTCACCATGCACGCCACGCGTAGCCGCGCCGCGCGAGGTCCATCGGAGTGTTGGACACGGTGCAGAACGCGGTGTACCTGGACCTGGCCCCCGGCAACGCGGCGGGGCTCGTGAGCCTGGGCAACGGCATCGCCGGGGCCCTGGCGGGTTCGGCAGGCGGAAGAAATTCCGCGAAGGGCGGGCGGCTTGGTTGCGGGTTTTGCGAGCCCGGTAAGTGAGGCAACACTTGTGGTTTGGCTTGGGTTGGGATGGAGGGTAAATGAGAATCCAAACTACAAGCTGAGTGAAGTCATGGTTTATGGAGACATTGAGGTACACACAGGCGTAATACCCCCCCTGGTTTGCTTGCACCCCAGAAGCACAGACAAATGATATGCAGGTTTTGCGAGCCGCATGTGCCAGATTTCCGGGGCACCACGTTTAGCCCATTTTCTGAAAGGAGTCAAACACCTAAGTATAATCTGTTTACCACATCTCGGGTTCAAGATTCATGATTCAAAACTAGTTTTAGAAATTAAACCTTGAATTTATCACTCCAGGCCAAACTGCCTTAAAACGCTTAGTGCTGAGAATCTTGAATCTTAAAATTCAACGAATAGCGCGCTTGACGCGCCGTCGTCAGCTCTAAAGCGCTTTGACGCCGACTTCATATTAGTAAACGGGGCCCCCCCGCTCAACTGTTTTTATTTATATATTTTATTTCGGGCAAAGTACGGTAATAAACAACAATAGTGCCTGTAGTATGGCTTCTAGTACTTGTAGTACTTGTAGTAGTAGCTGTAGTACTTGTAGTAGTCCTTGTAGTACTGCTTCTGGTACTGGGAGTACTTGTAGCTGTGGTACTTGTAGTAGTAGTTGTAGTAGTCCCCCCTCTCAACCAATACCTAGTTCTTCCTAGGGGTCGCTTTGGGGTGTTTATTAATGTGAACCCTTTTACTAATGCGGGTTTTGGGAGCTTGTGTGGGGTACCTCATGTTGGAGTCCAGGGACATCACTTTTGTAAAGAGACTGTATTTAAAAGCCGCACTTTCCGGGCATGTGTTTTTTGGAGATCTGAGGTCTGCTGGCCTTTGAAGGTTCCTTTTATATAGTTACCTTGCCTGGTGCGCTGCACACTTGTTGCATGTGTCTCTGTGCCATCAACTTCTGCGCGCTACCTGCTGAATCATGTTGGACTGGTTTGCTCCCTGATACAACAAACACTTGTTTGGCTCGCCCCCGCGTTTCGGGGAACTTTATTAATGTGAGCTTTTTGGGTGCTTTATCAATGTTGTGCTTTGGAGGGTCGACTTGGGGGCCATTTAGTAAACTTAGGTTGACATTAACGTGCTTGATTCCTTGCAAAAATGGCTTAAACATTGGACCCCCAAACAAACCGGAGCATGAGGTTGAACACTCTGTACTTGTCCGTACCGGGTTTCTTTTTGAGGTTGAGGGGGGACGCTACAATTTACTCACAATTTAGGGTGACATCTCAGAAATGTCGAATCTGTCAAAGTGTACTTTGCGTACTACATTTGTAATGAACAAATGTGACTTTCAAGCTGCTTAAACAGGTGATGTGACTTTTTTTTGATTCGAGCTTACAAGGGATTGAAAAAGGAAGGAAGGCGGCTCTCCCAATTTGAGTCAATTTGATCTTTCGGCTCTAACATGTTTACTGTGATACCGACCCAAACGCCAGTCCATCGCGGGATGGTTGGGTGGGGCGGTGTGCATTTATATATATATATACACGTACTATATATATATATATATGTAGATATATTATAGATATCTATTTGTATCTAGATCTCTGTCTGCATGCCTATGCCGCTACGGACAAGTGCACCCGTGGTTCGTGGTTTCGAAAGGCATTTTGCTTGATTCGAATACAGTTTTCCTTTCAGCTGCCCTTCTACCAAAGGGGGGGGGCACGACTTCGAGAACCCCCAAACGATCGTTGGTGTGGGGAAACCCCCTCTTCGCCGCCTTTGGTGGAGCGAGTTGAAGGGAAACCAAGCGTAAACCAAACATGTTTTTTCTAAATATAATATTTGTTTTGTTTAAATGCGGGTTTTCGTTTTGGTCTCGCCTGAAAAGCCAAAAGAGGGGTCCCCAAAAAAGACACGACACACCCATTTTCTTAGGTCTCCGTTTCAGGCAGAGTCACTTTCCAGCCCCGAGCGTAAGGGTCTCCCCCCCCTCCCTCCCTCCAGCACAAAGCCACATTCCGCGGACCTACTTTGTTCCAAGACAGGATTGCTTTCCAGCCCAAGACGTTTTTGGGAGTACTTTTTTCGGTATTTCCCTTTCCAAGACTTAGTGTTTTCCTTTTGTTCTTTTAACTTTTTTTTTCCGCAGCACCTTAGGGAAACGAGAAGCCGCAAGAAGGTGGCCCCAACTGGGAAGCCTCGACCTTTGCACCTGGCCATCCCACCCTGATCCAAGCCCAGGCGACCTTGCCCGGGGCGGCCGGGCCCGCGCTGGTGGCACTGCTGCTGCGGTCCACCGGTATGTGGTCCCTCGTGTGGGGCATCATCGGCGCCTGCTTGGTGGCCACCTGACTTTTCCGAAGTCCAGACTGTGGCTCGCTCGCTTTTTTTTTCAAAGGGGGGGGGCCCTTGTGCTTGGTCTGGGAAGGAGAAGCCAAAAGGAAAAGGTAAAATGTTCGAAGTGAGGTTCGGTCGGAATTTCCAGTCTAGGGTTCATTTAAGACTGAGAAGCGGGGACGAGCTCTTAGTTCCCCACACAAACCAAGGGACGAGCCCGAATAGTCATCTTGTTGCGACTAGTTGTGACCGTGGCTCAAGTCCTTGTTTGGCAACCAGAGTAAGAAGGACGAAGGTTCCATGATATGTTTAATAAATTATCGTGGTACTCTAGGATGTGTTATTCCAGTCCTTGAAGCTGACGGAGGATGTGTTAAACATGATGCTAGTGATATGATATGTTTCTTCTAGAGGAGGCGGAGCAATGCTAAGCCCAAGGTAAGTTATGTGTTGCCAGTAGACCATGATATGATATGTCTATGCTAGAGGTGGATTCCTCTTCCTTCCAACCATCGTTCCTGCAAACAACCACCTGGAAGCAAAGGGGAAGCTCCTAAAGTGACATGCATGCTTTGCGCTTGGAACCCAACAGGCAACACCAGGAAAACCAACCACTCTCTACGCCGGGAGGCGTTCCCTTTTCGGGCCTCCAGCCCCAAAAAGGTCGAGCTGGGTCTGTCTCAAGACGTGGAGGCTCTTTTCAGGTTGGTTTCCAAGGAAAGCTGCGGGCATTTCATTCAGAGATCCGCCGCTGGTTTTGCAGAGATCGCGCGAACTGGCTCGTTCGTTTCGCGCAGCTGAGGTCTCCTCCTTCATTTTCGCCGCTCGGACGTGGCCGGACGGGCGGAGTCACGACATTTTGATCCAATCCAGGGGACTTCGTTTCTCGTGTCCATGGAGCGCTTTGGACGGTTCACACGCACTCGCGTATCGGAGCTAAGGCCGTCTTCGGCCCCAGCCTCAGTCGTGCCATGAGAGAGACAGTGAGAGATATCTGCGGTCTGAGATCTCAGGATCCGTTGATGACATCGACAAGAGACCTGCCAAGTACATGTCCGGCTCATAGATTTTCGGATGTCCTGAAATTGTCCATTGTTTCGGAAACTTTTGCAGCAAGGCAAGTGTGAGAAGCTGGGAAGAACTGAGCTGGAAAGGCAATGCTGGTACAAAGTACCTCCTGAGAGCTTGGTTTGCATGTGAATGCAGTCTGCAGATCGCCTGGGTTTGCTGTTCAAGGCGATCACGAAGTCACGACGATGGCTCCACTGCCCAAACGGGCACGTGGATGCTCGCCTTGTTTCAATGTGTTTGTAACCCAGGATGAGTTCTGCCAGAGAGCAGTTTCATCGAGAGTGTTTGACTTTTCTTTGTGGCTGCCCCAGTTCAGAGACCACCCCGGAGTTGTGAATTGCAACACGGATGCAAAATGCAAGGCGCGTTGGTGACTTATGCAAGTCGAGTGCTCCAGCTATGAATGACCAACATCCGTCATCAGTCAGTCGGTGAAGCCCAGTCGAGACTTCCTTCATTCCACGCGGTGGGTTTTGTCGCTTCCATCGTGCCGCGCGGTGCTAGTGTGGAGATCAGGGGGAACCCCCTGAACGAGCTATGATATAAGACCTTTACTTAGACATCCAGTCCATATTTCTGGTCTCGATGTACTGTAGAACATGCAGAGTGATTCAGGTTGCACTCGGTGCAGTTGAGTTCATCATTTTCCTTGCCCCCAAAACAAACATAGTTCAATTTGCCAAAGAGTTGCGACCTTTTCCCACCATCATGATATGAACAGCTCCAAAAGGGTTTTCCATTGCCCCCGACAAATTGGGAGACAGCATCTTTGTAAAGTACTAATTGTAATTAGGTTGTGTTTCTTGTGTTGGAAAAGGGGACCTTTTTTATGGTATGGAAGGGCGAGTTTTGGACTCGAAACTCTGACAACCATGCCTTACATAGTCCGGGTGTTCAGTTTCACCCTTTCAATCCCTTCTTGCTTGGCGGGTTTCCCAATCATGGACATTTTTGTCTTTTGATATTGTTAATCTAGTGTCCCCAATTAATATTCATGCTCACACAAACTTGGAGGGTATGATCAACCCCCGGAGGAAGGCGGAAATCAACCTAGGATTGCCAAGTTTCGTGATCTGGCTCTGATTTTTTCAAGAGGGAGCCCCACAAATGGCGGGACATGAATCGCCGAGCTCGGTCTATTTCGTGCCTACAAGTTCCACCTTCGATCGGACAAATCGGAGCTCCAGGGGCGGAGGAAGCTGAAGGCGCTGCGGGAAGGGAAGCAGGGCCTGGCGCCCGAGGGCACAAGGGTGGGTCAAAACTGGAGAAGCTAGTGCCCGCCAAGATAAATATGATGGATTTGCTTCGTTCTTCTGGTTCTTTCTATAAGGATAAGGTTCTTTCTTGTTCGCACTACGCTTGCAGATGTTTGCGTAGAACAGATTTAAGGGCTGGAAACCAACGGTATGTTCCCAAGGACACCCCGCGAGTGCCGGGGTTGTTGGCCTCGACTAGATGGTCCCACGTCGGTTCGGAGGTTGTCAAGGGACACCGCGAGAGGAACTTTGAGATCCGTTCTGGTGGAAGCATTGAAGCAGTATCCAGTGCGTTTCTTGTTTCATTTGTTTGGTTGGACCGTCATGCTGTTTTTTTTGTTGCTCTTTAACCAAGAGATGGGGAATCGATTCGCAGATGGTCACATGTGCCACTTCATGGGTGGGTCTTCTCATGGCAACACGTTTGGAGTTGCAAAGGGAAGCAGAGCGCCACGTTGCCCCATGCCACGCGCTCGCTCACCGCAGCTGTGGAGCCCCCAACTTCGGGCGACGAGGTTAGGGTAGGACTAAAGGCTCGGCGGCCTGCCGGTGCTCAGCTTTGCGCCACTCGGCGATGTATTCAACGAGGGGAGGGATTGAAGTTGGTGCGCTCGTGCGTGTGTGCGTGGGTGTGTGTGTGTGTGTGCCCCCCTATGCTCTGCCTCCCTTTCTTTCTGCCTCGCTCCCTCGCTCCCTCGCTCCCTCCCTCCCTCCCTCTCCCTCCTTTTATTTCTATTTGTTTTTTTTTTTTTTTTCTCTCTCTCTCTCTCTCATATGGCCATGAATTTTAATAGGAAACCACCTCAAAAGTGATTGGTGGACATGAATCCCCACCTAAATGATGTCCACCAAAGGGTCCCTTATTAAAATTCATAGCCATATGATCTGGGTCTTGTGTTGAGGCTCCGAGGCATGGCCAGCCTGGAGCCATGGAGGCGCGTCCGGGGTGAAACTTTGGTTCCCGCCTTGGTGCAAAGCTCGCAGAGGTCTGCGTAAGAAGGTGTTGGCCTCTGGTTGCCCTTGAAAAGGAGACAAAGGCTGGGTGAAACTCAACAAATGCCAGGATCCCGGCCGATTTTTGGGTGTGGTCTTCTATTTTTTCAGGGAACACCACCCCCACCTGCTTGGGTTTCCATTTGCGGGGAAGCCATCAGGACCACGGTTTTTTTCCGAGGCCATTGTGTGGGGTCCAAAGGACGCGAAACCCGCCGAGCTCTTCGGCGCAGGGGTTCCTGGGCTCCGCTGCCATGGCGGCCGCCAGCGGCCGCCGACGCGCCGCGGGCGCGGCGCGTGCGCCGATCGCAGGCGGGGAGTCGTCGGAGTCGGAGTCGGTGCACGGATTGGTTTCCACAAAAAGCGCCCTTGGCGCCCCTTGTGTGAGGGTCAAAAGGATTTTTGTTGAAGCAACAAGCAAAAGGTTTGAAGAGATTGGGGGTCAAGCCTGCGACATTTGCCTGAAAACGGCTGCAATTCCTTCGTGAAAGCATGTGAGGCGTGCGGATCGGGCTCTGTGAAGGCCGGGAGGGTCAACTCTGCTCGGTCGAGGTGAAGCTTGGGAACTGGCGGGATATGCTGACACTCCAATTGAATCGGGTTCTGGGATGGGAAGATGGTCAGGCCTTTGCTGGATCCTTCTGATGGTAGGACGGAAAGCCAGTGGGTTTTGGGCCTCAGTTAGGCGGATGGAGCCTTTCACATGGATGACGACTCAGTTTCTCCAGGAAAGCTTTGAAGCCCATCCAGCCTCTCGACACTTCCGACTCCCCGTAAGCCAACGGAGATCCTGCCCCTCAAGGACCAAGATCCTTGAGGCAAACAGACAGACGTGTCCACCTGTGGGGTATCCTTTCTCAAGATGGTTGACTCCCCCTTTCTCGGTTGGTGAAAAAAAGGACACCACGAAGGAAGCACCTTGGAAGGTTGAGAACCTCTTTTTTTCTAACATTTTGAGGCAAAAGGCAAAAGGTTCGCGCCTCTGGGGTTTCAAGGGGAAGCCAAAGAAAGCTTCGATGGCCAGGTTTTGCTCTCGGCGGCGGGTGCGGGCTTGGCGACGGCTCGGAGGGGAAAAGCCCTGCGGGCGGAGGAGCCGGAGGGGGCCCCAAAGCGTCTGCCCCAAAAAATGGCAAGTGGAGATGGCTGTGGCTCAAGACCAATGGGATCCCATTTTGGGGTAGGTGAATTCACCACCCATTTTAGTCCATTTTAGTGGGGATTGGGATGTTCATTGGGGGTACGGGCTTTTGACCCATGGCATACATTGTGTCAAGGTCACTATGCCATTCTCACGTTGGCCAAGTGACACTACTTCGAATGAAGACATTGGATATGGGGCAGGTGAGCACAGTCCAAAACTTCCGTGTGCTTGTTTAGTAAGTGTCACGTCATATCGGCCGGCGCGTAAGCAGAAACTCGCCTTGTGGTCCTGTGCCGGGTTGTTGTATTTTAGGATGGGTTTGGCATAGGCTTAGTTTAGGGTTAGTTTAGGGTTGGTTTAGGGTTGGGTTGGCGTTGGCTTGCGTTGGTTTAGGGTTGGTTTGGGCTTGGTTTGGGAATTCGTTTTGGTCGGTTTGGATTTAGCTTTGGTTCAGGGTTGGTTTGCGCACACAGAGCGCCTTGCCCACTAGAACGAGTCCAGCATCAGGAGCGAACAGCTCTGTCGGCGCCAAATGAGAGCCTCGGCAATGAATTCGCCAACCTTTCTCAATTTGGGTATGGGGGATCCGCACAAATGCTTGGCGGACATGAAGACCCCACGTTTTTAAGATGTCCATGGCATCCCTATCAAAATTCACGCCACGTGAGCACCCGAACTACTGTGGATGGACGAAATCATGCACCACGTTGAAACTATGGAAAACAATGGTTGTTGGTATTTACAGGAGAATCATCCTTCCAGGGTTTGCTAGGTGGTGCAGGCCATCCTCAGTATTCTTTGTAGTTTTTCTTTTTTTTTTGAGCCGCCAAAGGTGCCGCATTCCAAAAGCACCGAAAAGGGTCCCTAATGTTGACCGCCCAGGTGGTTCTGCTGGTTACACGAGGGTTGTAGCAAGGCCTGTGTATTTGTAGACGTAAACCTGTTGAAAGATTGTGGTAGAAGACTGTCAGCCGGTTTTGTGCTTGTGTTTAGCTGTTTGAGCCCATCCAAAGTCGGAGACTGGGGATCTCAAATCGAACCCCGAGCCTTGATCATATCAGGGATTTGAAAAGGGCCTCACTTGGCTGTGTGGGGAAGAAGCTCCCTTTTGATAGGTCTGGAATTGGTGCATGGCCGCTGGGTAAGCTCCAGGTGCGGCATCTCTGTTAGACGGGTTTCAAAGGAAAACCAGTGTTGCGAAGAACAAGGGCGGGGCTTTGCATGTGTGGTCCAGATCGCTCTGAGGACTGGAGCTTTGGAATCTGGGCAGCATTTTTGGGAGCGCAGAACTTTGGTGGAAACTCGTCGAGCTTTCCCTCCTAATACATACACCCGCACACATGTTCACCTTCACCTTTATGTTGGGGTGTAATGTTAACCCCTGACTCAACAAAGAGGTATTTACCATGGACAACTGAATCAAGCGGGGATTTTGGAGTAAACTCGTGGGCCAACCTTCGCTCCCTTCTTGCCTCCCGAGGTTTCCATCTCGGAGCTGCCCAAGGTGCGGACTCCGCTGGGGTGGTTGCTTTTACTCTCCTCTTCCGCCGACGCAACACATGGGTGGACGGCAACCTTCAAGGGGCCGCCCCGAATTCGGAAGAGCATGAGTGTATTCTGCAATCACATTCACGGGAAAGAGCCAACCATTTTCCAAGGCAGTTCCTTTGAGATTTATGTCCACCAAGCGTTTTGTCACCTTTTTCACCTTTCATATTTCACAACTTTCTCCACCATTCCCTCCACGCTCCACCAGTTTTGCACCCATGTTCCAGCCGTTTTCCTTCCATGTTCCACCCATTTTCCAGGGTGTTTCCGACTCTGAAGGTTCACAGCCAGGTGAGCCACAATCGAAACCCGGGTAGATGAGACAATCCCAACCATAATAGCTGCGGCCGCCTTCCTAATTCTTCACATGGTTCTGGGGATCGACCATTTTGCCGGGTTTTGAGTGGTACCCGAACTATGGCCATTTTTGCGCATTATTTTCTTCTTTTCCGAGTAGTGAAAAGGGTCTGTGTTGAGCGCCCAGGTGGAGGCCTTGGGCGTGGAGCTGCGGCAGACCAGCGGCTACGCCGCCCCGGTGAACGTGCAGACGGGGGAGCTGACCCGCCCCTCGGATTGCAGCGATGGCAGCGATGGCTGCGGTTGGCGAGTTGTTTTTCTTCTTCATCGTTTTTGGTTCCATTGGTCCACAGAAACCAAAATTATCCAAGAGGGTTCCTCATGTTTCCCATTTACTTTTAGCTCTAGGGGTAGCTTCCATTTCCATTCTTTCCCAGGGATCCGAGTCTTTTCTACCGTCAAAAAGCCCAGGGAAACCTGATCCGGTTCTTGAAAAGAACGATGGTGACTGGGGAATCAACCAGAGATTGCAGCGGTTGCCGGTGCTGCACCGCTTGTTTCGCAGATGCAAGGAGGTTGAGAGCGCAACACTAAAGGGTTTGGGGCAAAATAGGGGAACTTGGATTGGAATGATTGAATGTTTGGCTTGCTTTTTGGTTTACCTTTGAAAGGACCGAAAGAAGAGGGTGCCCAGAAAAAACACAGGCCCACATGCAATGTGCAGCATCAATAGCAACTCGCCTTGCAGCAGCCCGCCGTCGGCTTCCAAGAATCTCAGATGGGTCGCCGCCTGAGGTGAGCCGTTCCGGATCAAGCACGAGCTCGGTCCTGACGTGAAAAAGAATATCGCGACGGTCACAGGCGCGACGCGTGCAGCGCGACGCGTGCAGCGCGACGCGTGCAGCGCGGCCTGTTGCGGAGCCAAAAGGGTGGGCTCAGAAGTCGTGCAATGAACCCCTTCAAACCTGTACCGCATAGATCTTCGCGAATTGTGGCGATGTCAATAGGCGGTTTGCAACGTCAGCCATGACGAAGGTCCCTTTTTCCGGGGTCCCTTATTTTGAGTTGGTTATTTTAGTTTGCCCAGCTGGGTACTTGTGGTGTTAGTTGTTTAGCGCTCTTTTACGGGTGGGTGAGCGGATTTTTGCCTGCGCAGGCACGCTCCAGAAATTGCGGAAGCACTTCGGGTGGAACAAGGTCATTGGGGTCTCCGTAACCAAGGCCCGGCAGAGCACCAGCCGATGTCAGGTAGCACTTTCTTTGAGGTTTGGATTGATGGTTTGGGGAGTCGAACCCCGGGTTCTTGTCGAGGGTGGATAGAAGACCACCAAACCACCAATCCAAACCACCGACGAGAGCGCAGCCGACAATGTCACAGTTGACAGCTTGCACTAGCTGGCGTTACCGGCACCCGAATCTTTTGTAAATCAGGTCTCCTTTGTGTTTCTTCCCAGATGGTTTTAGTGGAAACCATCTCAGACATTGACTTTTCTGGGAATCTTGAAAGTGACAAGCTCCCGAGGCCATCATGGGGTCTCTCTCGGAGGATAAGGACGAGGACTACCTCACGCGGCGCCAGAAGGCGGGCAGGAAGGTGGTTTGAGTTGGATGGCCTGGTTTGGGGGGCTTGAACCCCAGTAGCCTTTGGGATTCACCCAATGAGGAAGGGCTACCCCTAAGAAGGCAACTACCAAGGTCTACGGCACATAGCCGGCCGTGTGGTTTTCTCATGCACGTCACCGCCTCTGCGCTCATGCGCTGTAAATTCCATGGGGGGAACGTGTTTTCCTGAGACACACCCTTCTGGGCCGCAATTACACGCAATTTCACATGCAAACCTATGTTTCGTCCCACGAGCGCCACGTTATTCAAGAGTTCGAGGACTGTTTCGCAATGGGGTGCAACTACTTGCAAAGACACAGCGAACACTATTTTGCATGTCGAGAGCCTTCGTATGTTCATTGTGTTCTTTCTTTAGGAGCTATAATTGCCATCTTCTGTAGAATTATCTTCAATGGAGAATAGATTGTTGGTACTAAGAATTGACTACTTTCATCCTTATGTACACACGCACCCACTCTCTCTCTCTCTCTCTCTCTCTCTCTCTCTCTCCCTCCCTCCCTCCCTCCCTCTCTCTCTCTCTCTCTTTATCATTGCAATTTAACATTCATGGCTACTAGAGTCAGTAACTGTTTCTATCACAATTCCTTTACTTTCACTTCTTGTCTTACTCCTTTCTTTAGCCTCAGAATTTGGAGGTGGTACAGGATGGACATTGATTCCACCATTATCCTTTTTTTGTTGGTTATGCCTTCCTCACCTTCAAGTACTGGTATTTCCAGTGAATTTTGGCTTTTTTTGGGGGGTCTGAAAAAGACGCAAAAAAAGGCAGTTCCAAGGGCAATTGCTCTGGACGTTTCATGCTCTGGCAGACCCTCAAAAAAAAGCAAGACATCGGAAAACCAGACTCTCTGAGGGACAGGTAGCTGGAAACCGGGAAAAAAAAGGAAAAAACGGAAAACCGGGAAAAACACGGAACAACAACAACAGAAAAACCATACTCCCTGAGGGAAAGGTAGCTGGCAGACATTCTCCCACGGGATTTTTTTTTCCCCTTCTTTTTTTCTTCTTCGATTTTCCTGCTTGTCTGATCTAGCAAAACCACATCTGCCAAGTAGGCTTCTTCAGGTCTCAAGCTCAATCTGTCTGACTTCCTTCTTGTTTTATTATATTATTTCATTCACTGGTTTAAACTTGTAAGGCTTAGGAATCTAGGAAATCCTGCAGTGGATCTAGGATTGCATGACACAAATTATTTTGTAGCACATGTTTATTGTGTTCTTTCTTTAGGAGCTATAATTGCTATCTTCTCTAGAATTATCTTCAATGGAGAATAGATTGTTGGTACTAAGAATTGATTACTTTCATCCTTATGTACACGACACACGCACCCACTCTCTCTCTCTCTCTCCCTCTCTCTCTCTCTCTCTCTCTCTCTCTCTCTCTCTCTCTCTTTACCATTGCAATTTAATATTCATGGCTCTTATTGTTGCCTTTTCTCCAATGCATCTCCTGGAATTAATGTTATGCCAAGAAGAATCCCATCCTTTCCAGATTCTGTTCATTCCCACCACAGATCATTTTGTTTTTTTTTTTTTGGGGGGGGGTAGCATAATATATATATATATATATGTATATATATATATATATATATATATACATATGTATATCTCTATACACATGCGTTTATATACCAATTCCTGCAAGGGTTTCCTTTTGCTACTTGTGTGAACCCTCTGCACAACAGAAAATGCCCCTCCACTTTCAAAAGCAAAACATAGTCCAAATGTATGGTGACACGGCAACGAACATATTTACATCCCCCTTCCCCCCCCCCCCCCCAGGTCCGCTGCTGCGTGTACGATGGGCTCACGTAAAGCACGGCGCGTGCCGACGAACGTAGTTTCATCCACACCCCCACCCCCCCATCCCCCCCCCCCCAATCCCCCCCTTCAACCCCCCCATTCCCCCCCCCACCACCCAATCAGCTTAAAACCCCACGGCCGTCTATGTGCCGTGGACCAACTACCAAAGTGCAGCACCACAGCGAATGGGGAAGGGGTTTCCGAACAACAGCACCAATTGGGGGTAAGGCGAATGTTGAGGTGGAGACTCTGCTGCGGCAGTGCCTGCTGAAGAAGGGCCCCGTGACCTTCTTCCACACAGAGATACACACCGTGGGAGCTGGACCGGGCCATGTTCTCCGTGCTTTTTCTCGAGTCAGCCCCAGGGTTTAGAGGTTTGGAAGAGGGGGAGAACCCACTTCTTCCGAAGGGGTTGCAATCCCCACCAATCCAAACGACCAGCTCGGGGCTTGCGGGGCTGTATGCGAAGCGAACTGAGATTCATGCGCATGTGACAAGCTATGTGGGGCATTTGTTGCCTTGACCAATCTCATGTTGCGAGGATACCACGAACTTGTGTGGGGCGGCAGCAGAAGCAAGGATGTTTGGAGCGGCTCGGTGCAGCCTTTGCGCATGCTGACTCATAGCTGAGGAAGGGGTTTGGCGGAAAGGCCCTCTCTGTTCAGCGCATGGTTGTGGAGAACTGGGTAGGGCTGGCCCACTTTGGAGACAGATCCCCCACAGGGTTGATCCCGTTTTCTTCTTTTTAGATGGGGGGTTCCTCATACTCTTTTCCAACAAAAGAAAAGGGGTGGCCAGTTTCGCCCCATGTTCCATGCTTGGAGTGGGCAGCTGGCCGCCCTTTGGCACCGAGGAAAGAAGACAGTTTTGGCCACGGCCCTGGCTGCCAGCTGCCTCTGTGTGTCAGAGGTTGACCTTTTCGCTCTTCCTCAAAGGGACTTGGGTTTGTATCTTGGACCCCTGCAGTGGTTATTTGCCTTTGGGTTTCCCTTTCAAACCAACTAAAAAGGGGGTTGCCAAGAAGTACAGCCAGGTAAACGTTTTGCTTGGGCTGTTGGTCCAGGGTTGTTTCCACCACCGAATCAAAGGGGTGTGGCCTGCAGACTTCCCTCGTTTCGTTCCCCCCTTGCTTGCGTGAGAGCCGCGCATTTGCCTGAACCCAAATTAGGGTGTGTATTCTTTTGCGGGCATCCTTTTTTTGGGCTGCTTTCAGGGGAAACCGAGAAAAGCCACGGATTTTGCGGCGAATTCCCCCGTATTTTGAGACAAACCCAAAAACCGAGGTCTGCACTTTGGGTCGGAATATCGGGGCCATCCTTTTCACGGATGGCCGCCGCGTGCGGAACTCGCCTTTGAACGAGCTCTACACGTCGCCGCTGGGCTGAGCCAGAATGTGGGGCCAAAATGACGCGAGAGCAGCTGGTTTGCTTCGAATGATCTATCCTTTGAATGAGGGCAGCCATGTCTTTAAGAGAGAGTAACCATTCTAAACCTCGTCATAGCCATAATTCTTGAATTAAATCAATGACCCTCGTGAGAACATGACCATCTCCACGGCTCGTTTGGGTCGTTGGGGTTTGCCTTTGTCACATGCAACCAATACAGCTCAAGGAGAGCATGTTCCTCCTTCTTGTTGTGCCACTTTGATGTTTCAATGAGGATGAGGAACGCAAAGCAGCCGCTTACCTGCCACTGTTCAGGAGCCGCTCCGCCACTCTGCCGAGCGCTGCTTGCCTGAACATGAGCTGCACGTTGTTTGTTTGGCTTCGCCGCGTTCTGCCCTTTTGTCTTTGGGAGGAGTCTTTTTCGTGTGATATTTTTGGCCCCCTCTTTTGGTCTTCGCGCGGTGTTCTGGGTCTCCTCGTGGTTGGTTTAGGGTCTTCGCCAAGCAAACCGGCCGTCGCCATGTCGGGGGCTCCTTCCTCGATGTCAGGATGCCGGGGACTACAAGTTTGTGCCCCCGAGACCAGGCCCGCTTCGCGGGGAAAACGGACACACCGCTTGGATTCCTAGGGTGGATTCCTAGGGTTGATTCCTAGGGTCTCAGGTTTCCATGGCCCCGTCCGAACGAACCCATCTTCCCAATTTGTAGAGAAGGATCGATGGAAGGTGCAGCTGGAACTGCGGATAGGCAATTCCACGACTCCTATGAAGATGGGTTGCTAGACGACCAATCCCAAGTGGTACCTGGCGTGGATTTCGTGGACAAAGCGCTTTTGGCGCGGAATGTAGCCACGGAACACCAAATGCGGTTTGTGGACATGAATCTCCACCTAAATGATGTTCACACATTCCCCAGTCTGTTTTTTGGGCCATCGGAATAGAGGCAGGTTGCTTGCGCCAGTTATTTGCACCTCCGAAGCAGGGACACGAAACGGAACTCCCATTTTTAAAAGTCCGAATCCCCAATTTTACCACTTCACGTTTTCCTTTTGGAGCCCTGTTCGGTTCTTGGGCCGTCCCAACCAGGGCAGCGCGTCCCGGGACCATTTTCGCATGGGACTTGTCCAATGGGAAGAGCGGCTGCCGGGAGAGCCCGAAGATGGCACGGACGCAGCTGCGTCGCATCCACGTCGTCCGGAATGGGCATCTCTTCCCAGAAAACGAGACGTCTGCAACTGCCCCGACCCACGTATGAAAGCTTCGAAAAGGATCAAAGCACGGAAAGCATGCTGTCGCTGGGTTCCCAAACACAAGCAGGGTCCCCAGTAAAGTGGACAATCCCGCAATCTCCGCCGGGCAGGGTCAGCCTGCTGATGAAGCAGGGTGAAGATCCGCGGGGCACATGTAAACCCACTCCAAGCGGCAATGGCCCATGCCGCCGAGAAGCTGCCAGCACTGAACCCGCGCAACACCAAGCGGCACAGCGTAAGGGCAGATCTGGTCCAGGAGATTGAGCAGTGGCCGAAAGCACACAAGGCGTGGTATTGTTCGCCAGCATACAAGCAATCAGCAGAAGTGCGCCCGCCCACCATGCACAGGTGAGAGGGAGGCGGGACCGTGAAGGCGTCAATGTAGCCCAGCCAGGGCTTTGGAGGCACGCCTCCCGCATCCCAGGCTCGGCCATCCACAAACTGGCCCGATCATTCGGCGCGGACCAAAATGGATCTCCACACGGGAGGCGACGACAGCTTCTGATGGAAACGCCATCTTGCATGGTCTGGGTGATGGAAAAGTCCGAATCCCCCATTTTACCGCTTCACATTCTCCTTTTGGAACGCCCTTTTCGTTTTTTTTTTTTTTTTTTTCTGGAGAGAAACACCGCCGTCCCTTCATCGCCTGCCTGTCGACGCAGGCGCCGAGGGCTTCGGGGAGTGGGCCACCACCTTGGACGACCACCTGGCGGAGATCACCTCCTCGCTTCCCTCAGGCGAGCTTCGCTTCGGGGGGAGAAAAGACGAAAGGACGGGATCGATCGGGGCCCGGGGAGAACATGGGAGGTGCGTGTTTTTTTTTTTTTTTTTTTTGTGAGGTGGGAGGTCCGAAAACAAAAACACACCGGCATCCCCCTATGTTCATGTATTTCCCTAGATTTCCTGACATTTCCCGATGAAGCCAGCTGCAGGCTTGGAGTGATCAAACTTGCGGGCCAAAGTGGTTTTCAACGCAGGATTGCTAAGTTCTATATACCCGCCTGCAGCGAACTGCTATATGTAGTTGTTGCTCGCCTTGCAACGACTGCGGGCGCCTGTTTCAGGTTGGTTTAGAGGCAACTCCCTATTTTGACGAGCGATACGCAGATGCCCAGATTCTACAACCTCCAAACACTGTCACGGGCGCTCCTTTTGGAATTCACGAGGGGTCCTGAATAGCTGCGGGTCCAACCGCATGGTTCCAGTTCCTCTGTGAATGCAGACATGGAATTTGGAAGGGAAGGAATTTTGTTTGACCAGCAGGCGCCCACAGTTCCAACCCGGATTGGCGGGGACATGATGAAACCAACCATGCAATGGTCAACACTTCGCTTCTCAGGGATGGTCATCAAATGATGCTTCGAATCTCAAGCATTGTTTCTGTAAGGTGTTTCACCACTCAGAGTTGGGTCGGTTTCCGTGTTGGGAGCCGAGTTGTTGGTTGATGGGTCCCGACCTACACCCAGCGGTTGGCTAGCAAAAACGGGGTTTGTCTTCAAACGGGTGATTATATATATATATATTTTAAAGGATGTTCCCCCACCCAATAGTGAAGCCTCTTGGCGGGCTTTCCATTTCTTCCCCTTTGCACCAAAAAGGGTTCCAGAGCAACGAGCGATGGCGCTGGCTGAGGCCTGGACCGGCTGGTGCTGGTTCCCACTGGCCGGATGGCGCGGGCGGACAACGGCATCTCGGAGGACCGGGGCCAGGGAGCCATGGGACAAGGTCCTTTACATGGGATGACCTTTGGAACCCAAAAAAGGAACGCGGTTTGTCATATGGGAAAAGTTACCCAGGGTCATTTGGGGGCAATTTTGATCAACTGGGAAGAAGAAACTAAGGAAGCAACAGATATCCTCCCATCTACTCACAGGACAGGGACCTTGGTGGGTGCCATGTTAGACAGAAACAGAACCAGCGGCGCTGCGATCGCCGTTCGCGGGAGGCGCTGCGCGCGCCGAGCCGTTTGGCGAAGGTTCGTCAGGTGGCTACGGAGAGGCGGCGGGCTTTTTTGGGGAAGCGTTTTGGCGGCGACCTGTGGATCAGAATGGGAAACCACCCCCCCCATTGTTTCCCGTTTTTTAGACAAGCAGGTGCTTAGCCATTTTAAGGCGCAGGCATGGCGTGGACCTTCGCGACGCACTGGGGGCCTGCGAACGTGTTTTATAGTGGAACCCCAGTTGAATGGGTGGTTTCCCCTTCGTTTGCCGCCAGAATCCCAAAAAGGGTAGCCTCAAAAGAAACCGGGCCCATCTTGAGACACACCCAATTCCCTGGGTCCAAGGATGAAACTTGGAAGCGAAGATAAGGGTCAGATCGATGGGTCGGTTCAGACTCTGCGGGTCAAAAGTCTGACCCCAACAAACAGCCGCTAGGAGTCCCACCCGACGATCTTTACTTCACCTTCATCCATCCTCTCTTGACTCGGTTGCAATGCCTGGCAAGCACTTTTCACCAAGACACAGCACAGGACCTTTGGACTCACCAAGTTTCCCGCAAAACCCTGGGGACGAGCTCTGCTGTTTTCCCCATAGCCTGGGCAACGATTTCTAAACTCTGACCCTGGCTCATGGCAAAACACAGCAACACGCAAGCACGAAAACCAACAAACCACTTCTTTCATGGGGAAAGAATGCCACAACCAGACGAACACCAACTAAAAGATCGATTCTCATGGGCGCAAGCAAACCAACAAGAACCACACCAACACGAAATTTTCCAAAAAAAAAACAACCAGACGCCGAAGAAAAAAACAGTTTTTTGACTTTTCTCCTTCGGCTTCGAAGTGGCGGCTTCGGCCTTCGGCAGGGGCGCGGACCTGGTGGTGGCGCCCTTCGAGCAGGAGGCCAACATCGTGCGGGGCATCGCCTTGGCCTCGATCTTCGAGCTGCAGATCAACCAGGCGCCGCTCCGATCCTCCGATCCTCCCATCCGTCGATCGAAGTGCCGTGGATCGGACGAAAGGCAGAAGAAGAAGACATGGGTGCTTGTATGGCAAAGAGAAAAGCCGGTGGAATTCGCTGGTTTGGCCATTTCTCGTGCAAAGGGTGTTGTTGTTTCGTTATTTCTCGGCGGAGGGTGTTCCTTTTTCCGACCTTTGCAAACATTTTTAGCCGCTTTTCTTGGGTAGAGGCACAGCGGGCCTTGGACGGGGTCCTGAACGACGCCCAGATCCTGCAGTCCTTGTCCAAGGTGCAGCTCCACGCGCCTCGGTCTCGCCTCGGCGTTTTGGGCGAGCGGCGAGAGCTCTGGAAGGCAAGTGAGAATGGTCTCTTTTTGTCGGGGCGAGCTCTCCGAGCTCTCGCCGGGGTGCGTGCGTGGGGCGGGGGCGTGGGGGCGTGAGGCAAAGTGAGGTCAAAAAACGTCCCGGAATGGAGTGTCTTTGGACCGAAGAGGCGGAGTTTTGTGAGAAACCCAGCAGTAAACTGCCACTTTTGGCAGGAAAGGGATCCAGTGACCCCTGGGTGAGGTCGAAGGTGCAGTGAAAACTGCAGCGATTTTATGGTTGTCGAGCGATTCCGATCGGCAAAAGGGGCAATGATGTAGGTGCTCTACCAGGAGATCATTTACTTCAGGTGGAACTCGTTAAATCCAAAAGCAGCACCATGCACTCGAACCTACCGAAGGAGAGTCACTGGGGAGGGTTGCTGAAGGGAAAGTTACAGGTTAAGGGCAGAATGAATAACTAGGTGACAGGATGGATGTGAGGGTGAATCAGCTTGCCGTTTCCAGGGAAGCATCCCTTGTTTTCTTGCGGATTGCCAGCCAAGCCCTTTTAGTGAATTTCCGATCGAACCAGCAAGTTACAGAAATGGTAACCACCTTGGTTTAAACGGGCAAGCAAGAGAAGCACCACCACATGTTTGTGACACCCGTTTGAGTGGCTTTCCGCCTTTCTAAGTGGTTTCATGGGGGTTTGGCGGGATGGGTTGTCACAGGTGTTTGTGGAGGATTTTTTTTGGGGGGAAAGGCCCGGGGTTCCGTTTCAGTGTCCAAGGGAGCAATCCCTTGGGGTGTACGTCCTTTCATGGGACGCAATCTTTTGGGCGATGGAACCGATTGAGGCCATCTTTGACCAGATGGATGTGGACACTTGGCGTGCGCTTCTCCAGGGTTCGGAGCGTGTTCCGAAGAAGGCGGTAGGGGTACCCCCGAACTGGTTGGTCTCCTTTTGCTTTCCCTTCAAAGCCAACCACCAGGGATTCCTAAAAACAGACACCCAGATCCTGCCGACTCGGAAGGTTTTATTTTGTGCTAGCTGAGGACGGAGATGGAAAGCTACAAGCTGAGGTGCGCGAGTCCATGGGTTTTTGGGTGCTGAGGTTGATTTCGACTCATGGTGTCGTTTGGGCGTGTGTGTTTTGGTTTGAGGCTACCCTTTCTGGGGTTGGTTTTAAGGGAAGCAAAAAGGGGAAACTCGCATGTGGGTCCAAATCCAGATTTCGACACATTCCCAAATGACAACCCCCAAAAAAAAAGCCACCCACATTTTTGAGGCCGTATGTTTGAACCAAGTGTCCAACAGAATGGGGGGTTTTGTTTCCCTTTCAGTGCGCTTCTATTTTCACACATGGGTTCCGTAAACAGGTTCCAGCTTACACCATGTGTGTAAGTGTAGCACCATAATTTGAAGCCCATGTGTGATTGAACCGATTCAACGAATTGGTCACCCAACACATACCTTTTGAGTTCAACCCCCCATTGGAAGAATGGTTGCCCCAATTTAGATGATGAAACTCATTTAATAAATAATGGTGCTGAAGCCCCAACATCAATACACACCTTTCCAGAGATCCCTTCGTTGGTGGTTTTGGATTTCATTTCCTGGCTGAGGGGACATGGGGTTTCCCACTCATGTTGCTTGTGCTTTACTCAAAAGTGAGGCGCTTGGGTTCTGAGTAATCCAAACCCCTGCTGGTTTGCATTGGTGGTTCGGAGTTGGAGTTGAAGGCTTGGCTTCTTGTGGGGAAACCACCCTGCCACAAAAAAAAGGGCTCCAAACCACAAAAAAATGGGCACGCCTGTTTTTTTTTGCGGGTTCCCCTTTTGGGGATTTTCCTTTTTCAAGGAACTTTTTTTTTTTTTTTTTTTAAAGGGACACCAAAAGGGAAACCATCCGAACAAGTCCCATATTGGTGGGAACGGCCCAAGCCCCGAAACCACGCGGCGCGCGCAAAACGCAAACCGCGCCCCGTAGGAGCTCTGCCGGGCCCTGACGTTGCTGGGCTTCGACCGGGACGTGGATCAGCTGGTGGAAGAGCTGGACACCTCCCACGACGGCGTGGTCTCCTTTGATGAGTTCATGGTGTGGTGGTCCCACCACGTGAATGAGGCGGAGTTCGCCACCGTGTGAAAGTTGGAGGGAGTGGGACACCCGAGAGCTGCCATGTTTTTTTGGGGTGTGCCAAACAAACCAAGGCGCTTTCTTTTCTGTTTGGGGGACTTTCTCTTGCTTTGCCTTTGGCTTCTTCGGGATTTTCACCCCCCAGCACGGACCGCGGCCTTCTCACCCCGCCCGCGGCGAAAGCCCCGCGCGAGGCGCGCTGCGTGGTGACCACCAGCGCGAAGGCATGGAAGACCATCATCACCAACGTGGCTTGGGCACCGAAGGAACCGATCCATCGGTCCAAACAAATGGAGTCTAAAACCGAGACGAGCCCAGAAAGAAACCGAAACATGTTTTTTAGTTGTTTTTTGTTCTTGTGTGTGTGTGTGTGTGTGTGTGTTTGTTTTTCTCTCTTTTTTTTTCTCCGTGTCTCATGAATTAGACAAAGATAGGACTGTTTCGGATTCGTGTTGAAGGAGGGGAAATCCGCTGGTTTGGGCCCCCATATTACCAGAATGGTCCCCTAAGGGGGTTTCCCTTTTGGCTTCCCTCTAACAGCGGGTCCCCACCACCACCGACTGGGAAAAAGGATGCAGAGCGCTCGCTTTGCCGATTCTGAGTGGATCCATAGGTGATGCTATGTTTCATGGGTTGTCCGGAAGTCAATGGATCCTAGACAACCCATGATGTTGATGTTGACATCCCATGGTTTCATGGATCCATGATGCTATGTTTCATGAGACGCCTGTTGCGAGTCCATGAGTTTCGGGTCGCTCAACTCGGGCGCCGAGTTGAACCCTCCCAACGGCTTCGGCCCGTTGGTCCTGCTGAAGGCGCGGAGTTGCGAGTTGCGGTGGCTGTTGCCTGGTGAGGACCTCCAAGGTGGCAAATGGCGGGGGATCACCTATCAATCCGTTTTGTAAGGCATTCTGAGCAGCTTATGCTTGGCTCATCTTGGGCAGGCTTATCCCGGGATAGCTTCTCACCTGTTGGCTGATGTGGAGGTCTACTGTTTTTCGATGTCATGGGTGGTCGAAAAGGGTAGACCCTTTTTAGTCTGGGGGCGAGCAACCCAGACGACATAGATGGCACAACTCCCTTGGCAAGTAAAGGGCATGAAGCCAAAATGGGGGCGTTGTGCCATCACTTTTCCCCAACATGTGACCCGTGCTGGGAAAGGGTCAGGTTTCCCCCCCGCCCCGCCCAACAAATGTTAGACTCCCTGGGCATGGAACCCAAACCCGTCAACTTAAAATGGGTTTGGCAAGAAGGCCTTCCTCGCAGGCTTCCACGGGTGGATTTCCAGGGCAAACCCCTGGATGATAGCCCTTTGGGTCAAGAAGAGTCTGTGTTTCTTTGCGGATCGGTACTTTCGGTGTTGGTTGAAAGACTGAACGCCAAGCCATTTTTACGCCCGATTCCTGATTTTGACATATTGGAATGAGCGGTCAAAATTCAGCACTATAGACTAGCATTCACTTTGCCCAAAATTTCGTGTGGCCTTATTCACGTGTTGCGACTGCGTCCAAAGAGACCATGCCGCCGGACGTGTCCTGTAGAAAAAAACGCATTTTTGACCATGGCGCAATGGACCCCCCTTGTCACCATTTTCAAGGATCACCAACAGGAAGCCAGCCAGTGGGGTTCGCAAGTTTCCCCTCCCCCGCCCTTTCCGGGGCACCCGCGCCTAACATAGCACCTGTGGGAGGGTCCCTGCAAGATAGATTTCCTCTTGTAGGGATCCCCTGTCAGGTGCCATGTTAGTGGGAGGAAGGGTACTCATTTGGGTATGGGTCAGAATTAAGCCACCAGAGCACCGCTGGTTTTAGTCTGTGTTTCCATGTTCCAGGGCAAGCCATTTTGGGGTTACCCTATTTTTGACCCACAGCCGTTTGACGTTTATTTTGTTCTTCTTCCCCATGTTCAGTCTATTTTAGTGGTTGGATTGGGATGTTCACTGGTACGATTTGGATTTCGACCCATTTGAAACCGGAGGTGACCTTTACCTTCTGCCGCAGCTGCCGTTCCTTCGAGCCCAAGTGGCGGAAGTACTCCCAGGACCTCGATCGGCGGATGGAGGGAGGGCTTCCCACTTGGGGGGGTCTCTTTTTATTATTAATGATAAATAAATAAATAAATAAATAAATAAATAGATAAATAAATAAATAAATAGATAAATAAATAAATAAATGAATAAATAAATAAATCAGGGACCCTGTGGTGATTACTATTTAGGTGGGGATTTATGCCCGCCAACCATTTTCGAGGTGGTTCCTTATTAAAAATCATGGCCATTTGAGAGTGGTCTTGGGAAACACCTCCTGTTCGGGTTACTCCGGGAGGAGGGGGGGGCCACTGACTTGCCAGAGCGCCGTTGTGAGTGAGTGAGAGTCAGTTTGTTTGGGGGGACCCCAGACAATGTAATCAGCTGTCCCATTTTCCCTTGGAAACTGGCCAAGCAGTTCCCAACAAAAATGATACTCCCATTTGGGTTCAACTTTTCTCTTCTTCTTTTTTTTTTGGGGGGGGGGGGGGTTAGCCGTATTTTTTTGAACGTATCCAAGAAGGCACCCAGAAACAAATAACCATGTGTGCGGATTCGTGCCTTTGGAGGTTCTGGACAAGAAAGGGGGAGCAACTCGATGTTTCACCGATGTCTATTGGACCTTTTCTTCGCATATTACGATAAAATGGCTTGTTTCCTGTTGGTTCTCCTTTAACACCGAATCGCAAAGGAGGATGCCCTGCATTCCTGCATATTTGGGGCTTCACCATCCCGAGAAGCTCCATTTGAGCCATGGTCATGATGCCCCTAAAGTATGTTTCCCCAACGCTAAAAGCTTTGGGGTCTCAGCCCAGATAGGCTCCGGGGTGGTCCGGGGCGGCCTGAGGTAAGGTTCCACGAGGGTTCCACCAGGGTTCTACCAGGGTTCCACCAGGGTTTGACCAGGGTTTGACCAGGGTTCCACCAAGGTTCCACGGCGAGCACTGAAAAGAGCACCGCCTGCTGTTGGGGATATCACCTGAGCTTATTCCAGTTGTCCATGACCATCCGTTTTGAGAACTACCCAATTGGAATCCGTGAGCAGCAGTGTTGGGTCCCTTTGGTGTGTCCAACCGCAAAGACAATTGGAATCTGCCCCATATTTGTGGACATCATTTAGATATTTTGCATATTCTCCCCCCCCCACTCCCCGATTTTCCGTTTTTTGGGAACCTGTCCAGGTCCCCATAAGGTTCCCATGGAAGCCCCCCTCCATACTTTTTCTCAAGTCCGTATGACGGAGGGTTCCACTTTCAAAACACTCAGCTCTTCGGTCTTCGCATTGGTTCCCAAAAGTTCCCGTTCTGGCGGCTTTCAGCACATCACCTTGGCAACTGAGTGTTTTTTTTTGGGGTCCTCTGGCCCATGAGAGTCCCTGAAATTTGATGTCTCCAGGGGGAAAAAGCCACTCGGGAGGGTCTTTTTTCGGGGTCCCTATACTTTATCACATCACCTTTTTGGGGAACCACGAAAGGTGAGAGTCCCTTGGTGTTTTAAGGGGACACAGATGGGCCCTGGCTCCTTAGGAGTATCCTGAGATCCGCTTCGTGGAGCTGGTGGGCAACGGCACGGTGGGGGCCATGGAATTCTGCACCAAGCAGCTGGGGGTGAAGGCCGCCTTAGCCGGCTTTTCGCTTTTTCTTCGGTTTTGTGGCTGGAGGTCAGTCCAACTTTTCCCCCATCCTTTTTTTCTTCTCCAATCTTCGCGCAAGTTTCCATGTTATTTTTTTGGAAAGACAAACTAAGCAAGCAAGCGCGCGAGCCAGACAGGCAGACGGAACGGACAAATGGAAATGGGCAGAACGGAGCAGAATAGGCCAGGACCAGATTCGTTCACTCTTTGCAACTTTTCTGTTCTGTTCCGTCCGTTTGGCCGCTTGTCCGTCTGTCCGTTTGTCCGCCTGTTTGCCTGTCTGCCTGTCTGTCTGGCTTGATCGCTGGCTCGCTGGCTCGTTCGCTCGTTCGCTTGCTTGAACTAGTTTTCTCTTTTTCCGTTCTCTTTGCAACTCTCTCCAATTTGCGAGTTTCCCGAATCTGTGGGTTTCCCGAATTCGCCAGGTGTCTCCCGCCTTCTTCATGTTCCGCCGCGGGGAGGACGGGGGCGAGATCGTGGCCCAGTGGACCGGGGCCAGCGTGGAGCGCTTCGAGGGCAGCGCCCGAGCCTCGGGGCGCGCGGGGATTTTCGCCTCGAGTCGACGGGTTTTCACGAAGTGCGGGGCGCAAAAGGCGGACATCTTCGGAGAAGGAACAGTGTATTTTTTTTTCGGGAATCTGGGGTTGAAGCAAAGACAAGAACAGATGGCAAGCTGGGGTTGATGACTCCGGGGGTGCCATTTATCTAGCGTACCCTTATCTGGGAGGGTTTGAGGGACAGACGGAAGGCTGAAGTCCTGATTTTTTGGGGTGCACCATTCTTATTGATACATAGATGGCTGTTCAGCCAAGCTAAGCGGCTAGGAACTTGGGGTTTGCCTTCAGGAAGTCCACCGTTTCAAGGCTGGAGCCATAGGATTCGGTCCTTCGGAACATCTCCACCAGGTGGTCATTTGACACCCGATCGGATTGGAGGGACCTTCACTTGGCAAGTGTTTTTCTGGTTCTTTGCTTCTGTTCATTTTGGTGAGTGGCTGCAAAAACAGAATTGTTCGCTGATGTGCCAAGGGCTTGAACGTAGTCCACTTTTTATCTGTCTGTTCCGAAGGCAATTTGCAAGGTCCTTTTCGAAAGTGGCCTGTGTGGGTTGTCACTTCAAAGAAAGTATCATAAGTGAGTATCACAGTAAGTGATCCTTGGTCCACCACATTGTCTCTTCTGGATTGCCTCAAAGAGGTTTGCTGCCAAATGGAGTGCTGCCAATCCTAATTCATAATCAATTGGGTTATGAATCGCCAACTTTGGCGTCGTAGAAAGGTTATTTTCCATGGTTCCATCGAGTTTGCCTATTTCACGGGTTTCGCGCTCACTGCTTCGGCGCGAAAGCGAGCTTATTTTTTAAAGAAATAGGATTTGGAATGGTGAAAGCTTGTCAAGTGAGTTTTAAAGGGGAGACTTGACAGACTTGACACCAGTGTTGAAGTGAGCTTTTGAGTCGGCGGGAGGGAGGGAAGTATCGATCCCGAAAGGCAAGTCACGATTCCTCACATGGCCGGAAGATGTTTGGGGCTGTTCATGAGCAGCGCCCAAAATTCCAATTTCTAGTGGATCCATTTTAGAAGCTATGCCTGGTCTCTTGGCTGTAGCCGGAAGACCGTAAAGCCGTGCCCTGAGCTTGGATAGCCAGAGCCAGGTCAAAGACTGCTTGGAGAAGCACGCTGCAAAGACTGCAAAGGCTTGAGGGCGTAACATGGACGCACACACACACACACAGTTGTATATCGTGGTTGTGATCTGGCCGTGTTTTGTTGAGGCTCGGTCCCCTTGTGGGTGGACAGGGGCCAACGGAGGTCCAAATCCCTTTTCGACGCACCTCTGTTTTTCGGGTGTCTAACTTCCCTGTAGCCAAGCCGCAGCTTTGCTTTGCCGGTCAAGTTCATGACCATGTGGACCTGCCAAGGTAAAGTTGGGCACTGAGCGGTAGCTGCGGGGTTCATGGGTGCTGAAAGTTGTTGCATGATCATAGCTTGAGTGCTTTCAGACATCCGCTTTCACACTTCACAGAAAGGCACCGCCACGCGCCCTATGAGATATGCTTAGTATTAATCGGGATGCGCTCGCCTTGCTTTGCTCGCTTCGCGCGGTGCTACTTGAGCTCACGGAAACCGTGAAGCTGTCCAGTTGCAAAAATCGAGCCGCGCTTCCGCTTTCGGCGGCGGATGCGGAAGCTGCGAGGCGTTCGAAAGGGTGGCCTCAGTTTTTTCAGCGAGGCTTTTGTGGGGGCACTGCATTGATTTGTTGGTGGCCTGAAGGCCCCAGCGACTGGTCGGAGCGACAAGAAAAGCTTTGTGCGGCGGGGTTGCCAACCCTCCAAGTTGTGAAACTTGGGGGTTCATCAAGCATCAAAATCGGGGGTCCCTAAGATGGCAGCACGCTTCTTTGGGTTCCCTTACCCGAAGAAGGTTGGTCGAAGCAGCCCCCATCTTGAGAACTGGAAGTTCCTTCAGGCGATCCAGACCTTTCGATTCCGAGGTGCCTTCATTCTGCCCGGTGAGCGCGTGCGCCTCCTGAAGGCGATCTTGCGTTTTTATTTTTATTTTTTTCTTCTTATTTCGTTTTTTTCTCCGGCGCGAAGTGGGGTTTGCTGCTTCTCAGAAGATGGATCTTGGGGACCTTGGGCAGCCGCCTTTTGTTTTTTCTTCTGATCGGAATGGGAATCAGCTCGCCACTCATTCCCGGAACCTGAGAACCAAGATCCTGCCATTTTCCAGGGCCCAGGTTTTTGCAAGGTGCGGTAGGTCCTCGTCGTTCGAGCCCCAAGTCTTGTTGCAGGACGACAACGCCTTCCGCGGCGCCTTCAAGCGGTTCCCGGCGCGGCGCCTGGCTGGCGTGCAGATCTGGGCTCGGCCACTCGTGCCGGCCACGCTTTTTTGGAGGGGCTTGGAGGGAGGTGGCTGTGGGTCAAAATTAAACCACCACGGGACCACAATTTTTAGTCTTTGTGTCCATTTACCAGGTTTCCATTTTGGGTACCTTTTTTTGACCCACAGCCAGGTGCCCATCGCAAGCAATTTGAAAACTTGGATACCGGGCCTGAGAATGGACTCCACCAACGTGTCGGCAGAATCCACAGGACGTCGGCAGACTCCCTGCGATCTGCGCGGATGTTCGGTTTTTGAGGCGCAGTCGCTGAACGGCTACACCGCCGAGAAGTGGACTCGGAGGGGGGAGGACTGGGCCGTGGAAGTTGGAGGCGGTCATTGGCGTGATCGAAGTTGGGTGCTTTTTTCTGGAGGCTAGCCTCTTTCTGGCGGCTTGAAAACGGAACACCAAAAGGCGAGCCGAAGATATTTTAATGAGGTCCCCCAAGAAAGACACACCCATTTATGTGTGCCGACCATTTGCGAGGGTTTCAACCATTAAACCCCATGACCAAATTGCTCGCTTGGGCCCCATCAGCAGGTCGAGGATGGTCATCTACCCTGCTCATGTTTCGGGGAATAATGTCAAAAGTCCGGGAGATGAAGCTATTACCCTCGTAGTAAAGTGTTTGCACATGTGTCTGCGCAAGGAGTGTATCATTGAGAAAGTATTCAACGACAAGTGCCTCTTCTGCAAACGAGATGATCAGATGCATTGAGGGATGAAACAACTTGCATGAGATTGTTTCTCTTGCAGTTGTTTGGCGCCTGCCTGCGTGCTTTTGCGTTTCGCTTGCGGACAACTAAGGACCTTAACTTGCGTGTTTGCAGATAGTACCAGATTTGACTTACCCTGGGAAGTCGTGGATGGCTACAAAGAATGAAGCGCTCGTCTCGTGCCACGAGATGTGCTCGCGGGGGCATGCGAAGCATTGCTGTGGGACGGCTTCTTGGATGGGCTGTCATTGACGGGCCTGCCTCTAATAGGGAACCCCAAAGATTGGCGTTTTCCCTATGGTTTCCCCTTGAAATAATCCCGAAATGAAACATGAGACACAGCCGTATGCCCGAAGATCCATGACAAGCCCCTACAGCCCGCGCTCCCGGAGTTCGCCTGCTGACTGTCCCGGAACGGCTGCCTCTGCCTTTTCTGTAAATATAATGTGTCTTCTTTTGAGGGAGTCCTCTTTTGGCTGGTTTCAAAGGGGGCACAAAAAGGACACCGACCACTTCGGAATCAACTCATCGAAGCCTTCGGCAAGACTGAAGACAATGAGGATGTCTCGAGATATCCAAAAACCCTGCGGTTTCAAAGAAGAGGTGGGCTGCAGTTGCGCCACATGACACCGGCCAAAGTAAGGGTGGGCCAATCCCGAGATGGCCATCTCGTTTTCGGCCGCACATGGCGGCCCTTGTACAGTACAGGGCAAGGATTTTCAGCAAAAACAGGGCGACATGCGAGGAGAGGACTGCCTTGGAAATCCAGACTCCCAGCTTCTTCAACAACAACCCGTAGTCATTTTTTGCAAGACACGGTGGTTGCGCTTCTTTGTTTCTCTCTGCTTTGCTGTTTGTGTGCAAAGCTGCTCCCGTTTACGAGGTCATGATCTACGCTTTCAACTAAGCTTTGGTTTTGAATGGGCACAGACAACAAACATGTCTCGACCCAAGTCTTTTCATCGGCGCTTGCATGAGCTCTGAGTCTTGCCACGTCATTTGAGGGCACCGTCGGATTCCTTTGAGACAAACCACCACGGGCACGGGGGTCAGACGGTTTCGACGCCCGCAGCGAGGGAGACCAGATTTGGGGCGGCGCGCGGCCAGATGGCCATGGAAGCCGATGATGCAGGCAGCTGATGGCTTCTTTTTTTTGGTGGGGGAGGGGGGCAGGTTGTTTTTTTGCGCCAGGCGATGACCCGTTGGAGTTCCTGCAGCAGAAGAGGAGGGAGGCCGAGCGCTTGAAGTCTTTCGAGGAGTTTCTTTGGCATGGGCTTGGATTTCCACCAATTTCGATGTGGCTTTCGTGCAAGCCGTTTCTTTTTTGGTTCCCCCCCCCCCTAACTATTGAGCTTGGTCTTGGGAGAGAAACCACCCCGCCAAAATATTTTTCCGATTTCAGTGCGGCAACCTGAGGTTGCCCTCATGACGCAGGCCGCCGCCGTCGCTCAAGAGCAGGCCCCTCGGGGCCAAAGGGGGCGCCACGAGAGCTGGGCGCTGGCAACGTCCACCGAGCTTTTTCGGGTTTATGGGGGTTCCATTTATAAACAGGATTCATTTGCTGGCGCCGCCGAACATCGGACGTGGCAACCTCAAAAGACGAAAAAACAGGTTCCATTTATAACCCACAAGTGAAAAACCTTTAGCAGGCTATCTGACAGCCCAGATAAGTGAAGAGTTAGTTCCGGATAGGTGAGGCCGCCTTGTTGGTCGTTTGCGTGGTACAGCACTTTTGCTTCTGTGGATGGACGAAATCCTGCACCACTTCGAAACCATGGGAAGCCATTGCTTGTTGGTATTTGGAGGGGAATTGTCATTCCAGGGTTTTTTAGGTGGTGCAGGATTTCGTCAATCCACAGTATCATGTTGTTGATGACTCAGCGGAGAGGAGAAGCGGGTTATGGGCGAGCGAGCCAGGCGTGTCGGGTGATGGAGCTGCAGAGAAAGACCGAGGCGCTGGCGGCGCCGAGTCCTCATGCGGACGTGAAGAAGACACTGCCGGATTTTTCTCAACACGGGCAAAAGGGGGATGGGCGGCGTGTTGGGCGGCGGAACACTTCCTGGGCATTCATTTGGGTATGGCTTGCTGAGATAGCGAGTTGGATCTGAACCAGAAATTTGATGTTTCTTTTGGTCTTGCCACCAAGAAGCAACTCCATGAAACAGGGAACCAGCTCATCTGTCCCAACAGGCAGAATCCGAGAAGTTGCCCCGAAGCCCGATTTTGAGGCACCTGGACGGTGGTTCGAGCGAGGCAGGGTGCGTGAATGTCGATGCGTCTATGAGTTTCAGATGGCATTTTGGTGTGTCTTGTTTAAGGGCACCCTTTTGGATCGGTTGCAAGGGAAACAGCAGGAACACAGCCAAACTTGAAGGTCCCCATTTCGAGACAACCCCATTTAGGACTTTTTTCAATATTAGGGACCCTTGACAATTGCCTCGTTTTTGGCTTCCTGAAGAAACGCAAAGCAGAAAGGGTTTGAGACATGCCCATATAGCATTAGCTGCATTCGTCAAGGAGCCTTTTGCTCGAGAAGCAGACGCAGGCGAGGCAGTTCGCAGCCTTTTGACGAGAAGTGCCGCTGACAAAAGCATCTTGTGGGCAAGTGTGGTGAAAGGCCATTCTTTTCTTGTGGGGGTCCCCTATTTTGCTCTCGGGTTGGTGTATTTGAGCACCAACAGGAATCACACCAGTTTTTTGGGATTTGAACCCCGATGTTGACGAGCCACACTGCTGTGTGCCGCTTTAAGATGCGAGGCGGGATGTCGTCCTTATCCTACGAGGCCAGGCCGGTCTGCTTGGTGCGAGCACGCCAGACTTGCAACCCGAGGATAAGGTCCGATTCGGACTCATTGGCGAGACCGAGGTGGGCGGCGAGCTGCGCGCAGTTTATGGCAATCCTTACTTGGTGAGTTGGATTGGTTGGGGATTTGAACCTTTGGTTCTTGTGGAGGGTAAACCACAACCAATCCAACTCACCAATCCAAACCACCCAACTGATTGGTGGTTTGGAGGTTGTGGATTGGTTGGTTCTTGTGGAGGGTAAATGGGGTTTCCCATCCCCTAGCCTCCAAACCAATCCAAACCACCAGTGGGAAGGGAGCTCGAGTGTGCGTCCCGCAGCGTCTTCCATCAGCCACTCAAGCACACGCAGAAGTGAGCTGCCACGAGCAATGGGACCAATCGGCACAAAAAAGGTTTTGGATGGCAGCCTTCCTGAGAAAGAGCATCTTTGAGCCACGTAAAGAAGCTCCAGGGAACTCAGAGAAAAGAGCCGCACCACCTCTCAGCCAAGCAAAGAAACTCCACTGAGGGGACTGATGCCATGATGTACAGGGCTTCGCAGGCCTGTCTATCCGCCTCTTCTTTCGGACCACTTCGGCCTCAGGTCCCCCTCGCCCGGGCGCGCGCGGAGCTGCCGCGCGGTTCCGCGGCGGGTCCGTCCGCGGCTCCCGCGGCTCCCGCGCCGCGCGCGCGGCGAGTTTCGGGGCGGAGCGCGCTGGTGTCGGCCTCGGAGGTCTCTCTTCGCTGCCAAACGGGGCGAGCGAAACGGGCGTTGGCGCGCAGGAAAGGCCACCATGGTCTGACCTAAACTCCAATGTAGACGGTTCCCTACTGCGATCGGTGAGGGTTGGTGCAGCCTGGAGTTCAGAAGAGAAGATGTCAGGATTGCTTGGTGTTGGCTCTGAATCTCCTTTCCCAGAGGCTCCTGGGGCTTTCAATGGAAGACCCGACCCCTCCATTACACACCCTGGAGGTGGTTGAGGGTCTCAAAACTAGGTTGTTTGAAGGCCCTAAATCAATCAGGAGCCTCTGGGTTCAAAACAACACATGAGCGCGTTACAAACACCTCAGCTTCTCCAAGGCCAATGCCGCCCTCCTGGCCGGGAGCTTGCCGGGAGCTTTTTGGTCGCCAGTTGATGAGTCTGCAACTAGGTTCCAGCAGGCCTGGCGCTGGCGAGGCCGGCAGCATGTGCCCCGTTTGCCAAGTTGTCATAGGCACACTGGCAGTTGTTTTTTCTTCTTCCCCCAAGCGGTCAGAGGCACATGTTCTAAACATAGTTACATATACTATATACAATGAAAAGCCAACTCAGCGACTAGACGGTCACTGGGATGCCTGGACAGGTCGCGCAGGAGGTCAAAGAAGCCTCGAGGCGGGGTTTCCGAAGGTTACTTCGAGCGAAGAACCCGAGCCGCAGGTCAGCTCAGAGCTGACGACGCTGACGACCGATCCTGGCAGTCGGATGGCGAGGGCGAGGGCGAGGCCACGACCCGAGCTGCGGTCGTTCTTGTTTGGCCGCAGCTTCAAACCGGGCGATTTGGATGCCGAAGCCCCTCCGTCTTTTGATTGTTGTTTTTGGTCAGAAAGAAAATATCCCGCGGGGACTCAGTAGAGGCAGGCAAGGAGGAGTTTGCGTTTTTGTGTTTTTGTGTGGGTTGGGCTTAGAGTTGTCAACAAGGGCGCCTGTGCTGGACTCCTCAGAAGGGACCTTTCCATCTGAAGGGTTTCGCTGGAGCTGGGGCACCGGGCACTTCTCGAGGTGGACTTCCCAGACTTGAAGCTTTGCTTGGCGCCGTGCCCAGGAAAGCCGCTTCTATGGGGGTGTCACGGTGTGTTTTTGCTGGTCTTGGTTGGCTGAAAGTGGTGTGATTCTTCTATCCCGTGCTGGCTTTGGAATTGACAAAGGCAGTTTGGGCCTGGGGGGTGCTGTGCTTCTCTCAGGACAGCCAATCGGGCATGGCTCGTCATCGGAATTTGGACCCGAACGTGGATTTATCGGTCTTCCTCCCCATGTTCCCCTTGTGCCTGAGCCGGATGGTTCCGGTCTCGCTTGCAGCCCCTAGGTCATGGCAGGCTTCTCCTTCGACGCCTATACGGAGATTGATCGCGCCCAGGGCGTGCCTGGACGGCAAACCCTTCGAAGGGTTCACCTGGGTATGGGTCAAAAATACACCACCAGGGGACCGCAGTTTTTTGTTCTTGTTTCCATTTACCCGAGTTCCATTTTGGGTACCTATTTTTGACCCACACTCACCTGGTCGTCTCAGAGATTTGTTTCCACCCAATTCTACTCTGCTCATTCTACTCTGTTTCACAGGCTCAAAAGCGCAACTCTTCGCTCGAGTCTACGCTTCTCCTCTCTCCTACACAGACTCTGGGGGTTCTGCGCGTCAGGAGTTCGCAGGTGAAGCTCAGCGCTTCACCGTGGCACATTTGGATAATTAAAGAGCACTTTACACAAGAAGGGCCTGAACAGGGGTTCATTGGTGCCCTTTGACTAGCTGAGACACTTGTTGGAACCACTATTTCAACTTTGTCCAGGACCCCGTTCTCTGTTGCTCAAGCATTGCGGCTGTTGCGCAGCGCAAGGGCGCGAAAGTGGCAAGTGAGCAAGAAGTGATGCAAAGTGCGCGACCCAAAAGTGTCAAACACTTTTGACCACGGAAGCAAGAGCGAAGGATTCCTTCAGGATCACTCAAGATACTTTCCCAGAAAGATGGCAAGGAGAGAGGGAGCGAGAGGGAGGAACGTAATTGAGGCTAGAGTGACGTCGACGAGAGACGCCATTGAGAGACTGTTTGAATGGAAGCCAAGGGTTAAAAGGACACTAGCGATTTTAGTCAGCCATTTTCAGACGTTTTCAGACGCACCCGTACACCCTTTTCAAGAATCAAATAAGCTGACGGGAGGGTTTTGGACGACTACCTGGCTTTTTGGGGAAGGCGCCTCTTCTAACATTGGAAAGAGGGCAATTGAAAGCAGAGAGGTCGGCAAGAGTAGCACACTCCGCGTGTGCATAATCTGCCGAGTCGTTTTCCTGCTTGTGCCATACCAACAGGGGCATTGTGGTAGGAATCTTTGCTCTTACAGGTTGCGACTTTTGAGCTGGAAGTGTGCCGCAAAGCATTCAGCTGCGAATCACTCCGAGCTAAAAGAGTAATTGCCCTCAACGAAACACACACATGCATCCACATAGGTGTTCCGCAAAATAGACGGCTCCGCTTTGGATGGTTTAAGGACAACCAAATTGAAAGCAAGCGATTTATGGGGCTCCCTTGTTTCAGGCGTATATTCAGGTGCTTGTTAATTGGTGGTTTGGAGGTTTGCACCAAAGCTCTTGAACCCATAGATGTGAAAGTACAGGTCCCACGTCCAAGCCAAGAGGGAAGCTGGGTACAAATCATCTTCACCGGCACAAACACGTGTGTATCTTTTTTAGGGGACCCCCCCGAAATGTTGGCTTGGTCTTCCTTTTGGTTTTCCCTGAAACACCAGCCACAAAACAGGTACCCTCTCTCTCCCAAGAACATGGCACCTGACCCTTGGGTCCCTTCAAGAGGGTCCCCTGATCTTCCAGGTAGCCTCGCACTGCGAAACGTCAGTGGGAGGAAGGGTCCTCAAGACAGTGGCACACCTCAATTTGCCCCCAAGACCAATGTGTCGGACTTGCGAAATCCGCGAGGTCTGGGTGAAGGCCGGGAACCAGGACCAGCTCGGCGTCCGCGGGGTGCAGGTGGGCAAGCTTTAAGTGTGAGGTGGAAAAAATCAGGACGCTACCCATTCGGAGGCGGGGGAAGTTCGGTTGAAACAAACTTGAAGTGGTCTTTAGATTGAGGCAGCCCCGCCTGGTTTTGAGCTGGGCCTTGTTTCGCGGACAAAATCCGCCTGGTTCCACGCCGTCGCCGCCCCATGCGCGACGAGTCAGAGCTACGCCTCAGACGGTGCTGCTGTCCCCGAGCTTCGTGCGGGACGCCTTCCGGGGCATCCTGCGGGCGCGGGTCTTGAGCGCCGAAGGCCTGCGGTTTGGGGGCCCCGAAAGGCGTCAGGATGGGCAGAAGGCGCCCTTCGGAGGGAACGAGACAATGGTCCGCAGGAAAAAGGGGCGCAACTTAAATGTGGCTCGACGTTTGGTGCAACATCTTGAATTCCTTGAACTCTTTGCCCTTGACGAAGATGAGGATAGAAAAGACAATGCGAATGTGACCCAAGTCTGGGATGCAAAGGCCCGGGAACAAGACGATGGGAATGACAAAGGGAAACCCACCGGAAACCAAACCATTTCTTGGTCAATGGTGTTGTCTATTTCTAATGATTTCTACCATCATTTCAGTCAAGAGCAAAGATTTCAAAGATGCAAAGATGGTACAAAATGTCGAACCAGAGAATCGGTCACATTGCTAGAGTATTGAAGAGTCACAAGGAATGTTGCCAGTTTTCCAGAGCTGCAAGGCACAAGTGACATATTCAAGACACCTAAACCCGGAAGCGAGATTTGGGTTTGCCATGTAGGTTTGTCTCAAATGAAGCCTACCCAAAACAAATGGCTGTTTTCCGTTGGCTCCCCTTTTAGAACCAGGCCGAAGTGGGTACCCTCAAAGAAGAGACACCCGTGCTTCCATTTGCTTAAGAACATATTTTGTTTTTCCTTGTTGGTTTTAAAGAAATCTAGCACTACTTGACACATTTATATTTTTCCCTGGGGGCTTGAGCAAATGGAGGCCTGTCAGGCGCCCGTTCGACACCTGGATTTTCTCCGCGACGTTTGGCGGCTTGGCCAGGCCTGCATGGCGTGGCAATGGCGGGAGCAGTCGCCGTACCTCGGCACGTGCGTGGGTGGGTGGGTGGTGGGTGCGTGGGTGGTGTGTGTGTGTGTGTGTGCTTAGCCCCTTTTGCTGTGCCAACACGAGGAACCCAAGGTGGATTTTCGTCTTTCCTTTTTGGTTTCCCTTTGAAACCACCCAAAAGAACCCTCCCAAAAGGAAAGGTACACCACATGGTCTTTCTTTACAACCACCCACCCAAAAGGGTACCCTCCAAAGAAGACAACCCCGATGTCAGGGATGGAGCAGCGATTTGGCCCAGGTGTTCTTCCGGACCACAGCGGGTGCTTCGGCTGGTGGCCTGCAAGGCTGGGGGTGACCGATCTGAGCTACCCCAGTGGTGGTGTGGAAATTGGTGGTTTCGGGTTTGAACCCCAGGTCTTTGGGATTTGAACCTTGGGATTTGCTACCCCTCGAACTTTGAACCCCAGGTCTTTGGGATTTGAACCTTGGGATTTGCTACCCCTCGAACTTTGAACCCCAGGTCTTTGGGATTTGAACCTTGGGATTTGCTACCCCTCGAACTTTGAACCCCAGGTCTTTGGGATTTGAACCTTGGGATTTGCTACCCCTCGAACTTTGAACCCCAGGTCTTTGGGATTTGAACCTTGGGATTTGCTACCCCTCGAACTTTGAACCCCAGGTCTTTGGGATTTGAACCTTGGGATTTGCTACCCCTCGAACTTTGAACCCCAGGTCTTTGGGATTTGAACCTTGGGATTTGCTACCCCTCGAACTTTGAACCCCAGGTCTTTGGGATTTGAACCTTGGGATTTGCTACCCCTCGAACTTTGAACCCCAGGTCTTTGGGATTTGAACCTTGGGATTTGCTACCCCTCGAACTTTGAACCCCAGGTCTTTGGGATTTGAACCTTGGGATTTGCTACCCCTCGAACTTTGAACCCCAGGTCTTTGGGATTTGAACCTTGGGATTTGCTACCCCTCGAACTTTGAACCCCAGGTCTTTGGGATTTGAACCTTGGGATTTGCTACCCCTCGAACTTTGAACCCCAGGTCTTTGGGATTTGAACCTTGGGATTTACCCCTCGAACTTTGAACCCCAGGTCTTTGGGAACCTTGGGATTTGCTACCCCTCTTTGAACTCTTGATTTGAACCTTGGGATTTGCTACCCCTCGAGGGTCTTTGGGATTTGAACCTTGGGATTTGCTACCCCTCGAACTTTGAACCCCAGGTCTTTGGGATTTGAACCTTGGGATTTGCTGAACTTTGAACCCAGGTCAACTTTGGGATTTGATTGGGATTTGTACCCCTCGAACTTTGAACCCCAGGTCTTTGGGATTTGCTACCCCTCGAACTTTGAACCCCAGGTCTTGAACCTTGGGATTTGCCTTGGGATTTGCTACCCCTCGAACTTTGAACCCCAGGTCTTTGGGATTTGAACCTTGGGATTTGCTACCCCTCGAACTTTGAACCCCAGGTCTTTGGGATTTGAACCTTGGGATTTGCTACCCCTCGAACTTTGAACCCCAGGTCTTTGGGATTTGAACCTTGGGATTTGCTGCCCCTCGAACTTTGAACCCCAGGTCTTTGGGATTTGAACCTTGGGATTTGCTACCCCTCGAACTTTGAACCCCAGGTCTTTGGGATTTGAACCTTGGGATTTGCTACCCCTCGAACTTTGAACCCCAGGTCTTTGGGATTTGCTACCCCTCGAACTTTGAACCCCAGGTCTTTGGGATTTGAACCTTGGGATTTGCTACCCCTCGAACTTTGAACCCCAGGTCTTTGGGATTTGAACCTTGGGATTTGCTACCCCTCGAACTTTGAACCCCAGGTCTTTGGGATTTGAACCTTGGGATTTGCTACCCCTCGAACTTTGAACCCCAGGTCTTTGGGATTTGAACCTTGGGATTTGCTACCCCTCGAACTTTGAACCCCAGGTCTTTGGGATTTGAACCTTGGGATTTGCTACCCCTCGAACTTTGAACCCCAGGTCTTTGGGATTTGAACCTTGGGATTTGCTACCCCTCGAACTTTGAACCCCAGGTCTTTGGGATTTGAACCTTGGGATTTGCTACCCCTCGAACTTTGAACCCCAGGTCTTTGGGATTTGAACCTTGGGATTTGCTACCCCTCGAACTTTGAACCCCAGGTCTTTGGGATTTGAACCTTGGGATTTGCTACCCCTCGAACTTTGAACCCCAGGTCTTTGGGATTTGAACCTTGGGATTTGCTACCCCTCGAACTTTGAACCCCAGGTCTTTGGGATTTGAACCTTGGGATTTGCTACCCTCGAACTTTGAACCCCAGGTCTTTGGGATTTGAACCTTGGGATTTGCTACCCCTCGAACTTTGAACCCCAGGTCTTTGGGATTTGAACCTTGGGATTTGCTACCCCTCGAACTTTGAACCCCAGGTCTTTGGGATTTGAACCTTGGGATTTGCTACCCCTCGAACTTTGAACCCCAGGTCTTTGGGATTTGAACCTTGGGATTTGCTACCCCTCAAACTTTGAACCCCAGTTCCCTTCGAAACCAAATGGCTGGAAGGTGCGGCTTGGGTCCCTAGTTTGCAAACCACCAAAGCAAGCCACCAATTCGGGATAAGGTGACATTTCTGCCTCCCATGCGGCTTCTTTCTCCTGCCCGGTCAGCTTTGTTGGTAATCAAGGGAATCACCTTTTTGCATCAAGACACCTTACACAATCGACCAAATTGGTCGAAATCTCCAATATCTCCACTGTGAAAAGCACACACAACCCGCAAGCAAAAGTTGCGAACCGTTCCCGGTTGCCTACTCTGGTGGTGGCTGGGATCCACTAGATCCACTAAGATCCACTAAGATCCACTGGGCTTATGGCCGCGTGGCTTGAGGTAGGATTGGCTAACGTTATGGAAGATGCTCCCTGCACTCCATCAAGTGCCGGCGGCCACCAAAGGGGTTGAAGCCAAAATGCCAGTTTAGGGGTGCTTTCGGGTTCGATGTTCGGCAAAAAGCAGGGGCAGAACCCTCATTTTCCACGTCTATTACGCTTGATATACATTATGTAGACTTTCGAATCGCTCATACTGCGGATGGACACAGTTCACTTCGCAACACTTGGTAGGTGGCGTAGCAACTAGTATTCAACGGGTCCATCCACAGCGGGCTTTGTGGATTTCGTCACCCACAGCATGTCTCCCAACATATTTATCACCCGAAGAGACCAGGAGAAGTTATCCATGCAGTGCGGAGCAAGCCAATCCACAGAAGTCTCAGGATCAAATTCGATGTCCTCACAGAGTTCGAACTCCGCTTCTGTCCGGAAGGCTTCCAGCGGAACACCGTGCGGCGCGGGGTTTTGAACGGCCTGGCGCAGTGGCTGGATGAGGTCCGCCATTTGAGCTGTCCGAAAGCAGTCGATGGGTTTGTGTCAGAAGATGGACCTGGATGAGTGAAGGTGCCTTTTGTTGGGTGGTTTTCAAGAGAAACCACCCATTTTGGGATCGCCCTATTTTGACAACACCCAAACCCTAAAATTGTGGTTTTCGTTCCGATTTTCCCTCCAACACGAGCCCTAAAAGGGCGGCCCAACCCCATAGATGGACACGGATGGTTGCAGGATGACTCCGTGTATCTCTACGTGCCCAAAGGCGCGCAGCTTTCTCGAGCTGGCTCATATCTGTCAGCAAGCTGGCGAGACAAGGGACCCTTTAGCAATCAGGGCTGGCTCCTACGTGTTTCTTGAAGCAGCTGATGAACCAACCACGCATGTTGGTTCATGCAGGAACAGCACTAACAATGGTTGGTTTTCTTTTTGGATTTCCTTTAACCAGCCAAAAGGGGCCAGTTGTGATTGGTGGTTCATCAGCCAATATTCATAGGTTCATCCCCTACTAGCTGGTGCGGGATGGTGTCCATCCACAGTATTGTTGCTTTGGGGAGGACGAGGGGGGCTACACATTTCTCAACACCAGGGGGACGACCCAATGGTCCGATTTCCTTTTGGGGAAACAAGTCATTTTGTCTGGGGCTCATGTGTCATTGACTTGCTCGCCATGTTGCAAAGTTCCCGTTGCATCCTGGACTCTACTTTAATGTCTCCCGCCTCGCGGGTGGCTAGCGCTGGATTGCGTTCAGGTGCATTGGCCGACTCAGAAGCTGCATCTGAGGAGGACCGGGCAAGCAAGCGAGGCTTGCAACATACGGGTGGCTCGTCCTTTTCTGAGGGTTGGTTTGGAGGGAAACCAACAGAAAATTCGCCCATTTGGAGACCCGCCCACCTCACTTGTTGAAATTGGGGTCCCCACAATGTCGACTTCGCTCGGAAAGCCGTCAAAGCTCGTTCACACAGTTTTTGGTGCACCCGGTGCTGCTTTGTTGCTGGGAGCGGGGTGGATGTTCAGGAGCCACCAGAGCCCTGTCTGTACGTGGAGGCGGGGTATTGGAGTCCCAACGAGGACGCTGTTGGTTTTCCCGACCGGAGGCCGCAAGTGGCCCAAAACCCTGCCGCGCGCTGGTGGATCCATGTTTTTGGCCATCTCAATCAGAAACGCCCAAGGAGACTGGCGCGAAGAGGTTTTTCGTTCTGGGGTTACCTTCCCCATTCTTTCCAGGGATCCTTCTTTCTAGAAAGCCTCCGGAAACCCAGGGAAAACGGATCCGGTTTTGGAAGAAACCATGGTTGAAAAGAATGGACACGGAATCAACCCCTAGAAATTTGTGGCTTGTGCGAAACGAGCAAGGTTTCAAGCAAACGAGAAGCAGTCGTGAGGTTGGAATCAACCCCTAGATTCGTGCGACGCTTCTGGCCAGCCAGGTGCACAGACGGAGCCTGCTGGACAATAGCTCTATGGGCATCCTAGGCGTGGACGCAGGTCCAACCAACTCGTAGGCAGGCCGTCCAGCATCAGGTTTTTTCACTAACCTGTAATGTGAAATCGTGTTGGGTGTTCATTTTTATATGTCTCTTGCATGTTTATGTCACCTGCCAAAGCCAAGATGTTGGTCCATAGTGGGTTTGGTGTTCTTGTTGTTGGCCCCTCAATGATATCGACGATGTTTGCGCCCCACTAAGATTGACGATGTTGGCCCCCCACTAATGTCGACCCCAGATAGATGCATTTTGTAAATTGTCAGAGAGTGTTGCTAGTTGCCAGTGCAAGCTGCCCTCCAGAACGGAACAATAGACCACCTCCCCAATCAACATCAAGCACGGGTTTACAAGTCCAGTCTTGCGTGTTTTTGGCACCTGTTACGCTTAGCAGCTTGGTCCAAAGGGACACCGAAAGGAAAACCCACATGGCCATGGGTCAAAACCAATGGTACCATTTTGGGGTAGGTGCAGCACCCATTTTCGTCTATTTGAGTGGGGATTGGGATGTTCACTGGGGGATAACCGGGGTTTTGACCCACAGCCACATCCGCTTTGGGGGGCCTTCCCATTTCCTAACAGAATTTCCGGGTCTCTCCGGGTGAGCGAAGTGCAGGCACGGTGGCCATTCCCATGAGCCAGTGGGGCGAGAACGGTCGGCTCAAGGAACTCTGTGCCAGCAGCCCAGCGGGCCGTTTCTTTGAGGCTGCCCTTTTGATGGGCCTTTGAAAAGGAAAGGACCCCTCTGAGTTTCGGCTTTTGGGCTTCCCCTTTCTTTTTGACACAAGATCGTAAAGGACGAGTTTGAGGCTCCAAAACGCTTGCAGAAGAATCCAAAGCCAACTCGAGTTCATACATGTTGGGTGCTTGAGCCTTGAGCTGGGGTCTCGGAGTCTCACTGCCTGATTTCCTGGACTTTGTGCTTTTTTGCAGATCTTGCGGCCGGCCGACGGCCGACAGCAGGTGCAGCTGGAGGTGCCGAAGGACGAGAAAGCCGAGGATGGCGCCTCCGCGCCCGCCCCAGAGAAGCTGCCTCAGGCCTGTTTAGAGCCACTGAAAGGTACCCAGGGTCAGGTGGTCCACAATCAACACCCGGGTAAGCGAAGGTTAGTCAGGGACGATCCCAGCCATAAATCGCCGCGGATGTCCGCCTTAGTTCTTGAAGCATGGTTCTGGGGATCGACCATTTTTGTACCGAATCGGTTTTGATTGCGAGTGACTCAGGTAACCCCAAGGGGTGATTTGGATTGGCTTGGCCTCGGAGCTTGAACCTCCGAAGCTCCACCAGCTTTTTTTTTTTTTTTTTCTCTTTTTGTTGGTAAGGGGTTAACTGATAGCCAGGTCCCCCAGGATCGTGACCTTCTCTCCCAACTTTTTTGGTTGGGAGGGTTCCCCTAAAGAACGACTACAGCAAAAAGATCGGGTAGCCTTATTCGAACCTCTCAAATCTGGAGGACCTAGGATAGGGTCTTTGGTGTTCAAACAGATCTTGGGTCAAAACCCATGAGATCCCATTTTGGTTGGTAGGTGAATTCACCATCCATTTTAGAACCTTTAGTGGTTGGATTGAATCGGATGGTCACTGGGGGCTAACCGATTTGGGTTTTGACCCATAGCTATCTCTGTCCGGAGTTTTAGGAGCGGAAGCCATCTCTGCTGAAGCTTCAGCTTGAGTTCGACGAGTTTCAAGAGCTCCCGGAGGCGGGTGGACTTCATTTCACGTGGTCGAAGGTTGGGAGGTGGGCGGGTCTGAAAATAGGGGACCCCCCCAAAATGGTGAGTTTCCTTGTGGCTTCCATTTAAAACCACTCCAAGAGAGGCAAACAAGACTCCCAGGTGGCTGGTTTGTTCGAAGATTCAGAAATTGTCTATGGTCCATTCCCTCCGCGCTTGGACCCCCTCAAAAGCATACTCAATGATGTCTTCTTGTGAGTGACAATGACAGAACGGTTGCCTTGTCGTCCTGATGCATCCACGTTTGGGAAAGAGCTGGCAAGCGCTTGCCTTCCTGTGATTTCAGCACAACAGGTCAGCATCAGACTGAGAAAGTAGCTTGAGCTGATCAGGGGCACTCACTTGCGGCAAGTGGTCTCTGCAGCTTTTAGCTGCTCGCATCCACGCGTTTGTAGTCATGGACGCCCGACATGAAGTGGAGGCTCGCTTCACACGCTGGGCAGCCAGCACTGTGGCGACAAGTCGCGGGTTGTGCGGGAGTGACCGTCAGTCACTTCAAGCTGATCGTTGCCGTCCTGTCCTCGCTCTTGAAGGGTGCCGGCGTCGAGTTGTTCTACCACCACGCCGACAGGCGTCAGAAACTGCCAGGCCTCAGGGAGGCGGGCAGGTTTTGAATATGGGAGCATTCTCCTGTTGACGTAGCCAACCTTAGGTCAAGACGGCTTTCCTTGTCCCAGCAGCACGGAGCGTGAGCTGTCAAGGTCACGCTCGCCCCCCCTGTGTCAACAGCTCTGCTCGCTCCACCCACCCAAGACGCTGCCGCCCAGAAATTGTCGAGCCGCCTGGCCGACATCGTGATGACAAACGTCGTGACGCACGCCCTTTGCCCTCCCCCCCCCCCAACAGTGCCGAGCTTCGCCGAAGTGAGGGCCAACAGCAAGATCCAGGTGGCAGCCCGTGGCAGCCCGTGGCAGCCCGTGGCAGCCCGTGGCAGCCCGTGGCAGCCCGTGGCAGCCCGTGGCAGCCCGTGGCAGCCCGTGGCAGCCCGTGGCACGGCCTGGATGACTGATCAACAGTCAAGCGAGCCGCAGCTTGCGTCCACGCGCGCTCTGGTCTTGAGTCTGCCGGCGGAAGGGCGCCCGCGACTGCCGGAAAATATTTTTCTTCCTTTCTTTTCTTTTTCTCGGGGGTCGCGGGGGTTCAAACATTGTGACTTGGTAGAGAATCCAATACAGATTCAAAGGGGAGCCAGAGGAAATCAACCCCAGCATCACCTGCATAGCCTGCGTCCTCAGCACCTGAGCAGCCCATCAGGAAACTTGCCGTTTGCATTTTCAGTATTTCCTGTTTTGTGTATGTCCTGGCGCCGCCAAAAACCCGCGTCAATCCGCAACAGGCGGGCGGGAGAAGTCGCTAGTTTCGAATTGGGCTAGTTTTTTTTAGTATTGGACCGGACGGACCTGCATTATTAGGGGAACGGATAGGTTGAAGCTTGGACTCTGCCCCCTCCCACGAAAGGAGACGAACATTTCAGGGAGCCGTTCTTGGATGGCTGCACAATTCAGTGCCTGAACAATGCTTCCCCAAACTTGCTTTCTTTCTTTTCTTCAGGGTCCAAGTTCCGGTATTTGTGGGCTATGCCATACCCGGAGACACCTAGGTCTCACGAGCGCCACTCCCGGCTTCGGCCGTGAGGTGCCAGTCCCGACCGGCGCGGATGAGCAGCTGGACGACGTGACCCCCGAGGCAAGATTTTGCCGAATCGAAGCGAAGTCCGGCGAATGGGGCTGAAGGCCAAGGAGAACACCGAACAGAAGTGTGGCAACTTGGGTATGCTTCTTTGAGGGGCAAGGGGACTCCAAAAGGAACACTGAAGTCCATTTTTGGGGTTCAAGTTTGACAGGCATACCCAGTGATTCCATTCCCATGGTTTTGTGGGTTACCAAGGGAGCAGTTTGCAATGGCTGGATGAATCTCATTTCCTTTACCACTTGCCAGATGGCAAGTGGTTTGCCGTCTTGTGATGTCCGGGTTCCAGAATGAACTCCTATGGGCAGACTGGTCTTGTGACTTTCGTTTTCCGACGGACAGAACCCGTGCGTTTCGGGACGCAAAAGCCCAGGTATTGACTTTTGGGTGCTTCCTCCATATATATATATATGTATATATATATTATTTGTGGGTGGGGGAGGTGGTCATGGGAGGCTTCCTCCATGGCAAATCAAGAGTCATGTGCCGCTTGCACGATTTGAGGCAAGGATTCAGTGGACACCTAGGCTCGCTCGTTCTGAAAAAAAGCAGAGTTCACAATCAGAACCAATTCCTCGGTCCCAGTCTGGGGTTTGCCCAAAACATGGGGGTTGCAGTTTTCGTGGGCTTTGGGAGATGTTTCCAAGCGAAAGCAGACGTAAACAACAAAAGCGGCAGATCAAACCAAAGTATGGATCAGGGAGACAAGCTTTGGAAGACCCTCAAAATCAAACTAGTTGCAGAGAACGCAAGTTGCAGAGAAACACACCTCAAGGACTGACACATCGAGGCTGCCAAATTAGGAGGCAACATGTCGGCTGATTTTTGGAGGGGTAGGACTGGGCCCTTCGAAATGAGCAATTTGATGGGCATTTTGAGGGCTTTTCATTGTTGTTGGGTCCCGTCAAGCCATTCTGTAGAAGGATTTTTGAAGATATCACTTCAACGGACTCAGTAGGATGGCATCAGATTTCACTATGACTGGAGCCGTGTTCTGCTTCGATACCGCGAGGCTCGGTATCGACGGCGGAGGCTCGATATCACACGGCTTGACGCCTTGTGGGCGGGGTGTCAAGGTGCAATGACCCTTCACTGTTCCTGGCACGCTTTTCGTTTTTTTGTTCTGTATTTTTAGTGGGGGGCTGCACAAATCCACGTTTTTTGCTGATATGGCAAGGATTTGAAAGGGGCTTAGACACTTGAAGACGGATGAACCCAACATCAAGTGTCCAGCTGGTGTTTTGGATTGGTGGCTTGGAGGCTAGGTGGGTACCACAACAGACATGGGTTCAACCCGCAAACCAATACGAAGCACCAATTCACGAACTGAAGAAACCGGCCGGCCCATTTTGGACACGAGAACCGGTGAGATATCAGTTTGGGTGATTAGCCATGTGTTGCAAGTGTCATCCGGGACGTTGCGTTAGCGACTTACCGGTGGCATTTGGGTCAAGTTCGGATCCGTCGCGGCCTCGGATAAACGTCGCCGGGTCCTCACGTCGATCATTTTCGTCTGGGTGGAGAAAGAGACATGGGCCCTTGGCAGGTTGGTGGGGTTCGCCCGTGCGGTTCATCGTCGGCTCAGGCTGCCAGTATCCATTTTCTTTTTTGTTGGTTCGTTACTTTCCTGCTGGGGCTTGCTGGGGCGTTGGAAACCTCTGAGATTTTGGGACTGGGGATTGGTTGGAAAGGGGCCTTGTTTTGGTGGCTTGTTTGCCCCCAAAACCATTTGCCTGGCACAAGGCTCGCGCCCGAGTCGCAGTTTGTTTCATTTGAGAGGGGTTCCCATATCCTTCAGCAGGAGTTGCGTAGGACCAAAAAAGCGATTCTCGTTCGTCATTCGGAGGGGAAAGGCTGGTCGAGTTCGCCGCCAGGTTTGGCGGAAACGTGCCAACAGAGGCCGGCGTAGTTCGCGAAACGCGCGCGAGAGGGTACCCAAAAACTTGGAACCGACCAGTGGGTTGGAATGGATATCTTTGAGGCAGTGTTTGAACGTCAGGTCAGTGTGTTCGAGCCTCTAAAGGGGATCCAAAGAGTTGCCTCAAAAAAGAGATATCCGTTTGGAGTTTTGCCCCGCTGCTCTGTAACAGAACCCTCCTTTTCTCGGGAACGTGGCTTCATGATTTGGCTTGCTCGCAGATGGGGAACGCGACGTCCCTTGGCCAAAACAGTGATGTTCAAATATGCACAAGAAGGACACCAGAGCCCCTGTGGCCGAACTTGGTTCACGTCCAAGAGCTCTCGCGAGAGGTGCGTCTGCCAGAAGTAGAGCGCTACAAACTGCACCAGCTGGAGGTGTCGCTGGGCTGAGTCGGATGTTCAATCGTGCCGAGGGCTGAAATGGCCCCTTTGTTTTGAATTGGAAAAGGTCTATCACACCTAAAGGCCCCTGACCTTTCTGGTGGGTTCTATGTCCTTTCAACGAGCCTCGTCCAGTTCTACGTTGGGAGAGGGCAGCAGACTGTCGGGTGACTTCCCCAGAAGAGAGGCCCTGGCATGCCCTGGCCATTCTGGTCGACTTGGAAGGAATGGTTCAAAGGGCAACAAAAGGGAACCACGATTTTTGACGAGCCACTCCCACGCGCTTATGGGAAACGACCTGTGTCGTCAGATTTCCCACAGCAACCTTCGACAGCATCACAGGTGTTTGAAGCTTTGTACACTTGCGCTGGATGCCTGTCAAAGGGGGTTGTTTGCGTTTTGGGAGCGTATCCGAATTATTCGCAAATGTCGGCTTTTGGGAAACCAAAAAGGAAAGACGGAGCCATTTGTTGGGGGTTCCCTGTTTTTTGACACACATGCATATCCCTTTGTCCCTTCGAGGCGTTCTCTGGGGATTCGTTGACCCATTGAAGGGCTTGTGGTTGGCCCCCTCTCAGCTTCCTCTTGAGAGTGCCCGTTGCTTCCCGCCGAAACACACAGAGTCCCAAGTTGGTTCAATCGAAGAAACTTAATTTCCAAGAGAAAGACACGTGCTGGAATCGTCTGCTTTCTTGCCGGATGATGAGATGGTTTCTCAGAATAGTGGTCCCCTAAAATGGTTGGCTTCCTTTTGGTTTCCAGTCAACTACACACCAGAACAAGTCCGCCATTTTGAGAAACACTCATTTGGAGTGGACTTAAACGATTCAATCTGATCGGCGGAGGGTCTCCCACCTATAATATATATATATATATTATATACATATATATGTATGTTAACTAATGAATTTATTTTTTTCTATTTATTTATCTATTTTATTTTATTTATTTCTTTGTCTATTTATACCCAGTAAACATACATCTATATCCTAACAAAAATAGCAACCAGGCGCAAAGGAAGCTGGGCGCACTTTGGACGGCGCCTCTTTCGTCCGCCTTCGCCCGACTCCGAGAGGCGGCTCTGCGGCGCCGGGGCCTGCCATGGCAGGGGGACGGCCCCCCGGCCTCGATTTGGGGGGTTTTGGGGGTTGTGGAGTCCTGAACTCGGCCAAAAGGAGTCGCCTGGTGGGGGGATTTTTTTTTTTTTTTTTTTTTAAATCCTTGCTTTTTTGTTTATTCTTTTTTTCCCGGAGCCCTCCTGTTGTTTCGAGAGATGTTTCGGAGCTCTAGATTTTGGAGTTGTGATTTTTTTCTGGTTTTGGAAGTGTACATTTTGGAGACGGGAGCCTCAAGATGACACCTGCTTCTTGCCGGTTCGATAGGTAGGGAGTCAACAGGGGTTTTGGGTGTTAACCGATTGGGAGCCCCTTGAAGGAAAGAGGTTAGTAGAGTCATTCTACATGGATATGGCTTGTCAAAAGAGGCGGGGGCGACCCCCGGAGGATCCAACAAAGGGAGCTGGTGTGTTTGAATCCAAGTCCTTGCAAAGCAGGACGTATCCTTGCGGCCAACACTCCAGAAGCAGCCCCTAAGATGGTTTCCACCAAACCACTGAGGCGTGCGGGGAAAACCACCCACAGCCACTAAGAGGGATATATATATATATATATATATATATATATATATGTATACATACACATATAGGTTTATACCCTATTTCTCTTGGGTCCCGGAGGTTGGGAACCCGGTATCCTTGGAAGAACCTCCTGCGGTGATTTAAGGGGAGCTCAGTAAGGCAAAAGAGCACCTTGTAGCTCTATGGGGCGGTGTCCAAAACAAAAACATGGGCCTCCAGACCGGATTTCGGTGTTCCTTTTGTTTTCCCTCGAAACCAAGCTGAAGAGGATGCCAACTTCAAAAACGACACACCCATCCCTGCTAGGGGTTTTGGGCCCCCAACATGGATTTCGGTTTGCCTTTGTTTCCCCCTCAAGGCCAACCTGAAAAGGGTGCCAACTCCAACTCCCCCATCCCTGCGTGATTTGGACCCCCAACATGGATTTCGCTTTTCCTTATTTTTTCCGTCAAGCACACCCATCCCAACTAGGAATTTGGACCGTCCAACATGGATTTCGTTTATTTCTTTCGTTTTTCCTACTCCACAAGCGACCTCCTATCTATCCCTACTAGGGATTTGGGCCCCCTAACATGGATTTCGGTTTTCCTTTTGTGTTCCGTCAAAACCACTGAAAAGGGTACCAAGGTTTGTAGTACCAACTCTAAAAAAGCCATCGCGGCTTGTGTGGGCTGGGTTTTGGGAAGTTGCCTGAGGCAGGGAAACTTTGGAGAAGCGCTTGAAGACGCCAGCAGCCCAGTGAGGGGGAAGTGACACTTTTGGCCAACCCTCAAGGAAAGCCTTCGGGTGATTTCCTTCAGGCTTTTTTTTTTTCACGCCCAAAAGAAAAACGGGCCCTCGAAAAGGGGCAAACAAAACCAGGCCCCCTGTTTGGCCACCTGTGACAACCTGATGTTCTCAGTCTCAGCAAACGTGTACTCGAGGGCTTTTGGTTGAGGGTGCGCTTTTGGGTTGTTTTGAAGGTTAATGAGCAATCCATATTTGCCGTCAGCTACTCAAGGCAATGAGGTACAGTCACCAAATTATCACTAGGCGGAGGTTCACCAACACCTTTTTGGGGTTTCGAGAAACAAGGAACATCGAACCTCCGTTGTTTGGGGTTCCCCTTTGACACAGCGCCCAACCTTGTCCCGACTGGGCCATCATAGCTGGTACCTGGTCTTGTGGACCCAGCAAGGCCTTACCCCTTAACCATCCTTGGACCCCGAAGTCGTCTCGTTTTTGCTCAACACCGCCCCAAAATGGGGGGGGCGCTGGAGGTCGATTCAAGCGGAGAAGGCCATCTACGACGCCGGGAACTGGTGGAACACCGCGCTGGCCCTGGCTTCGAGAATCCCGTAGGGGGTATTTGTCATGGGGAGATGAAGGGAATCCAATGCAATGGGTTTTCCCACTCACTAGATGAATGTCCCTGAAACCAAATGGCTCGTTACTTGTTTGACCCATTCGCTTAGGAGCTGAAACAAACATGACAAGCTGTGCTTTCCCTGCATGGGGGGTTGCCAGCTTTGTCCAACCATATATTCCCCTGCCCCTTGTCCACCTCTCAACATTGATGTCCAAAGAGAAATGAACACAACAGTTATTTTTGTGTAAAGACTGACTGTGGATGGTTGCAAAATCCACAAAACGTGAATACTGGGAGAGGATTTTGTCCGGAACCATTGCCCTGTCAACTGCCAGGGTACAAGCGCTTGACTACACTTCATCCACGAACAGAGGGATGCACCATGCCTTGTGTCACATCTCTTGTGCTATGCTCTGATTCGGCCATTCTTAGGTATTCCTTAGTTGGTGGTTTTGAGTGGGGAGTTCACGGGCCGTGTTCTTGCAGGGGGTAAATGGGGAACCCGCCAACCTCCAAACCGCCAAATCCAAACCTTGGCCCGGGCGAACCCGACCCGGGCAAGGGGCGGCACCGAATTCGGACCCAGGTGGAGACCTGGTTCGGCACAGACCGAAAGGCCCATCGATCCGCGCGCATGGCGTGGGGATGAGCCGTGAGCCGTGAGCCGTGAGCCGAAGCTGAACAAATCGGAGGGTCGGCGGATGAAATTCTCAAGGGGTGGTATGTTCAACCATTTAAGTCCACATTTCTTTGCAAAGGGGGGATTCGGAATCCCTCCATGTGCCTTCATAGCGTTTGGCTATGACTTTTGGCCGGGAACCCCCTCGAAAGTGGGTGGACATCAATTCCAAAATCTGTCCACAAAGGGGCTGAGCTGGACAATAAAGGCTCGCCAAATCAAGATTCATACCTATTTTGCAACCATTTCAACCACCTTGTGGTTTCCTTCGAGGGGCTCCAAACGGTTAATTCCCACCCCGGTTGATTCCCAAGGATTGATTTCCAGTACCAAAACCGTTTTGCAACACCGCCATGTGACCTCTTGGTTTGTCAACAAACCAGGGGGTTGACAAATCGAACAGGCCCCCAGAAAACCCATCCTCCCATTTGCTACCCATTTGGGAGTTTCTCAAAGTGGCCCCCTTTCGGCTGGAAATCCTAAAAAAAGAAAAGACATAAAAATAGACGGACACACACCCAAAAAAACGGTGTGTCAAAAAGACGGGGTTCCCCAAAGAGGAGCCCCTCCCCGTGTTTGTTTCCCCCTGAGACCCGCAAAAACCGCCCGCAGGCGCAGCTGGAGGACGCCATCGATGTGGCCTCCATGGCTGCGGAGACGCTCTCCGGGGACTTCTTCGCGGCCCTGGGCGCCGGCTTTATGTCCGGGGCCAACGAGGCGGCTCGTCTCGGCGCGTTATGCTCGGCGCGTTATGCTCGGGGAGGGGCGGTTTGGGGGCGAGTTGGTGGACCCGGAGATGAGCTACGATAACCCGGGCGCACAGCCGCTGTTCGGATGGATTCACCCCATGACAGCAGGACGAGATTGTGGCAAATTGGTCTAAAAGCCAAGAAGGTTGACTTCAGATTTTGATCAGAACCATGTCAAGGCGACTTTTCGGGGTTCCTTGGCTCGCTCCCTTTTCCTTCGTCTTCCGAATCGCGGCGCCGGGGAGCGCAGCGCTTCGCCGCTTCGCGCTCCTCGCGCCAGATCGCGGGCTTCGGGGAGCTGGTGAAGGGCGACTTCTCCGGCGCCATGGAGAAGCGCAAGGACGTGTGGAAGGCGAACCGGGCGGGGAACCGACGGAAGGCGAGCGAGGGAAGGCGGCCCCGAAGAGGAGGCGGCCGTTGGTTTTTTCTTTTGGGAAACCCCAATTCCCGAAGGGGTGCCCCCAAAAAGACACATCAAGGGTAGTAGGTTTGCCTTGAAATTCCAATTCCTCCTAAAGAGTGCAACCTCAGAAAGACACATTTTAAGGGTAAGGGACAGGCCCAGGCATTCAAACAGCTGCGCCGAGATGACCTTTCGACTCTTTGGTTTTGGGTCGACGCATGAAGTACCGATCGGTTTTGAGTTCGAGTCAGCGTTGGGCTCCCAAAAAAGTAGGGAACCCCCCAAAATGGCTCCGTTTTCCCATTTGTTTTCTTCTTCTTGTTTTTTCCTCTTTTTTTTCCTGTTGGTTTCCCTTCAGCACCCACCCTTCGCCTCGAAAAGAACAAAAAAAAAACTCCTCCCGGACCGAGGCGGCGGAAACTGAGGAAGGCCGCCAGAAGCTGCAGCAGAAGGCGGGGCCCCTGAGGTGAGCCCGTGGGTTCTCCTTTTGGGGAAATGAACAACCCTTGGGTTTATCTAAGGGTTGATTCCCCATTCTTTTCAACCATCGTTCTTTCCAAGAGCCGGGTCCGTTTTTTTTCCTCTTCCTTGTTTCTTTTTTTCCTTTTTTTGCCTTGGTTTCCGGAAGTTGTGTGGAAAGAAGGATCCCTGGAAAGAATGGGGAAGGTACCCTAGAGCTTCACTGTTCTTGGCAAGTTGTATTTTTTTGGCGGGAGGCCTGCAGTCACTTTTTTTGCTTGCTAGCATACCAAGGGTTGCGAAGGGCAATGGTGAAAAGACCCCCCTTGTCTCCCAAGTTCCTGAACTTTTTGGGACTATTTTGGCAAACAACAATCCTCTTAAGGGAACATCATGACCCGCATATGGAGTTTTGAGGGGATGACTTGTTTTGGGGCACCAATTTTTTGGTGGCTTGAGAGGAAACCACAAAAAAGACATCACTGACCAAAATCCGACATGGTGCCAATGGAAAACGCGAATTGACCCCGACTCCTTTCATATGGTGATCAGGTCTTAGGCCTGTTGTGCCCGCAAAACTTGGGCAGTCGTCTTTGATGGCTTGGAATGGGGCAACCCGGTTGCCGAGCCAAGCCGTAGAAGGTTCGGTTCCCGGCAAACCGACTCCACCCTCACAAAGGACTCACCTGAGGTTCGGTCGTTTTTTTTTTTTTGTGTGTGTGGTGCATTTGTGAGGGATCGACGCACCCACTAAAACAAGTGGATGCGTCTTTTTAAAGAGTGTTCCTTTTGGGTGGTGTTAAAGGGCAACCCAGAGGAACCCAATTTTGGGGGTTCCGCTATTTTAGGGACACCCATGTGTTGACCTCTCTTGATGGTCGGTTCCACTGGGTTTTGGAGGCGGATGCTGCCATGAAGCGGGCCAAGCAGCAGGACTGCCGCCGTCTGGGAGTGGAAAGCAGCTGTTCGTGCGGTTGGGGAAAATTGGGTTTTAGGTTGCCACTTCAAAGGAACCTCCTCTGGGTTGGCCTAAAACCTGGGAAAAAAGGAGCGAAAAGGGGGATGATACATCACAGAATGCCTGGCTAGAGATGCGCACGTTTGTGAAAATCGTTGCTTCTCAGTACCCAGAGGCTCCTGGGGCTTTCAACGGAAGACCCGACCCCTTCATGTGGAGGTGGTTGGGGGCCTCAAAGGAACTACATAAATTGGGAGCCTCTGGGTAGGGAATCAACAGGGGTTTTGGTCACCGGAGATCTCCTTCACGGGAACTACCAGCAAGCAAGCCAGGCGATGATACGGCTGGCACAAGGCATGGAACTCATGCACGGGCCTTACTATGGCTGGGTGGCTGTGGGTCAAAAATACACCACCAGGGGACCGCAGCTTTTAGTCCATGTTTCCTCTTACAAGGGTTCCATTTTGGGTGCCTATTTTTGACTCACAGCCAGGTGTGGCCAGAGGATCCATGGCATATTCGGATAGGTTTCGGAGTGCTTATTTCCAAGCTGGTTTGAGGAAACTGTTGGGCCTGGTTTGAAATTGGGGACCCCCAGAATGGTGGTTCCCCTTTAAGCTTTCTCTTTAAGCAGGGCTCCTTAAAAGATACATTTTTCCCATTTGAAACATGGCTTCTTCCACCAACATAAAGGGACACCACCATGTACAAGGCAATGTTCAGGTGTATAATGTAAGGATCCCTGTTAAGCCGCCTGGAAAGAGATACCCTGAAAACACAGACACTTGGCCACAAGCCGGCGCTTCATTGCGAAGGTCGGTGCGCAAGGGCGCCTGGGTGCTGCTGGAGCAAGCGGTTCTTGATGAAGGAGCGCGCTTGACAGCCACGCTTCCAGGTCCAGCCAAAAGCGTTCTGGTCCCTGCGTCAGGGTTCCCAACGTTTCCCCTTGACGGGTGGGTGCGTATCTGGCCTTTTCTGGGGCCAGACGTGAGTTCCCTGTGGGCTGAGGATGGAGATGTCCAAGGAAGATACATGGGGAACCCGGGGCTCAAAATTTGGCCCACGAATCCTGGGCTCATTTTGTTTGTCCTAGATGCGCTCTCGCCCCCTGATCCTTTGCACTGAACTCCGTGCTCGAAAAAAACGGAAAAAAGAGGAACAAAAACACCGCGAGCGCGCCTTCCCCGCCTCGGCCGAGGAGCAAACAACACTTGTTTCCAGGACTACGAGCAGCCGCCGCCTCAGAGTTGCGGAGCATGAGTCAGTGAGCGCCTGAAGGTCTCACTGAGCACGGATATTCCGCCGGACAAGCGTTGCGCCGGAATTGTTTCATCTGAGGCTCGCATATTTGGAGGCTCCGAGCACAAACACGGAATGCTGGGCCGGCGTCTTGGTTCCAGGTTCTTGCTTGCTGCTTGCTTCCGCATGCTTCCGCAAGCTTCCGCAAGCTTGGCTTCCCACAAGATTGGACGTCATTTCCCACAAACAAATCGCTTACACGCCCGCCCCAACCTCCTCCTCCCCCCCCCCCCAAAAAAAAGGGAACCAAAAGAAAAAGAAGGAAAAACCCCCTTCCCCCCACATAAAGACATGGAAAGAATTTCTTAAAGGAAGAACCAACCAAACCCCACCGGACGCCCAAGACGCCGGCGGCGCCGCGCTCGGCCGCGGTCGCTCTCTCGGTCGCTCTGAGGTGTGGCGCCTGAAGGCCGCCCGGCGCCTGGTGGTGGCCTTTCGGGGCACCAGCGACTTCGGGGACGTGCTCACGGACATCGCGGCTCGGGGGTCCCAGGGGCGCCCGCGGGCGGGGAGCCACGGAGCCCCCGCGGGATTCGTCTTTGGGGGAACCCCCCGGCGGCTTTGATCTTTTTTTTTTGGCCCAGGGCCGGGGTGGTTCTTTGGAAGGGGTCCCCCCTCTTGTTTTTGAAAAAATACTCAAGCAAGCTAGTGGATTCCAGTCCTGTTTGTTCCATTTTGTCGTTGGGAAGTGTTCCACCTGAGCAACTAGGATGGGCTTTTTCTCCCTTTTTCCAACTTCTTTGGTTCCCCTTCTCTACTCAACCGGAGGACGGCCCTTTTTGTTCCCATGGAAATCCACTCTGCGTAATTTTGACCGAGTGGTAACTCCCCGAATCCCCGCTCATGGAGCCAGCTAAGGGGTGTAGTCGTGGCTCAGTAGATATCACAAGCTTCTGTGCTTGTTTTTGGTCATTGCCTTTGGTTTAGAAGGAAGAGGAGACACCAGTTTGGGGGGTTGACCAACACGAATCCAAACTTGGAAGGTTCGCTCTTGAGAACATCCCATCTGGAGGCCTCTCAAAGTGGTTGGCGGACCGGCCAGCCAAGATTCAGACGACTTGTTTCTCCTCAAATCGGATCGGTCCCCCACATCGGGTCGGTTTCCTTTTGGCTTCCCATTGCGTCTTGGTTGTCTTGGTTGGTTGGCTGCCCACCTTAGATAAAGCGTCGCTCTGAGGTCATGCCCCGGGTGATCGGTGACCTGGGGAAGGTGCGATTAGATGCGGCAAGTTGCTTTGGTTGGATTTGGGTGTGTATTTGTTTGAGACTCTACCCTTTCTTGGTGGTTTTACTGGAAGACAACCACTATGTTTCGTTTGGGTCCCGGGGAACACCAAAAGAAAAAACAACGAAATAAGCAAGACACACCATTTGGATTGGTGAGTTTGATCTGGGTTCGAGCCCCGCTGTCGGTTTGGATTCGGACTGGAACCCAGAAACCTATCAGTTATCACATGGAGTTCGCCCCCAATTGTGGCCCAATTGTCAGGCAGACTCGCCAGATGTGTGCCAATTGTGCTCATTTGGCTGTGGGTCAAAACCAGGGGGATCCCATTTTGGGCTAGGCACAGCACCCGTTGGATTGAATCGGATGTTCACTGGGGGTACGATTTGGATTTTGACCCATGGCCATTGGTTGGATCTGTAGCTGCTTGTTCCTCGCGATACATGGGAAGCCCCGCTCCGAGCCAGCGGCTGGAAATCACCGGGGTGGCGCCAGCTGCAAGGTGCACGAAGGCTTCTCCCGCGCCTACGACTCGGCAGCGAGCTCAGGGTGGCCCCTTGTGTACCAGGGTATTCAGGGCATGGGGAATTTGCAATTGGAATTCAATTCCAATAATTGAAACAATTGCAATATGTGGGGGTCCCGGATGTTGCAATTGCATTTGTGGTTTGCTGGATAGCTTGGATTTGGATGTTCCGTTTCTTTTGGTGGCATTCGTGGCTCTGGGACAAGCTCAGAGACTGCCAAGAGGCCGAGCCGGATTTGGAAGTGTTTCGGGCAGGTGAGAGAGGCTCTTCATGCTGTCCTTGCGAGGGGCGTTCGGGGAGATGGGCGAGAATGGGAGGCCATCCGCCAACTCCCAATCTCACCGCCTGATATTTGTTTCGGCTGTGGGGCTGTGGGCACATGGGGGGTTTGTCCATTTTTTTGGAGCACTTTTTGCCGTTCCCTTGGGCACCGAGAGGGTCCCAAAAAAGGAAGCGGCCATATTTGGGCGAGTCCTTTTTTGGACCCTTCACCGGGTCTTGTTTGAAAGGAACAAAGGCAAGTGGAAAAAACCCCACCCAACCCCCCCCCGCCCCCGCCCCCCGCTGGCAGATCGTCTTCACCGGCCACTCGCTGGGCCGGGACCCCAGCGTTTCTGGATCCAGTTTCCTTTTTCCCAGAGGCTCCCGGGGCTTTCAATGGAAGACCCGACCCCGACCTTTTTGTTAGACACCCCGGAGGTGTTTGGGGTTCTCAAAACCTGGGTGTTTGAGGGCCCCCCGAAAAATAGGGAGCCTTTGGGTTGGATGGTTTTTCAGGGTAGTTAGTTTGTTTGGTTGCTTACGCAATATATGGAAATGGACATCGCGCCAGCTTGATCCATGTGATTCGCCATGGTCCGTTGGGGCTTGGGACCCTTTCTATGTAAGCAAGATTTGCAACTTCCCTGAGGACCCTTTCTGGTGGGTGGGGCCCGAATGACCAGCCCTACCAAAATGGGGGGGGGAGTGGTCAATATGAGGGCCTGTTTTGGCATTCCCCCAGCACCGAAACGTGGGAAGCCAAAAGGAGACTAACCATTTGGTGGGTCCAAATCCCTAAACCAGCCATGTTGAGGGTCCAAATCCCCATTTTGGGGCAAATCCAGAATAAACCAAGGAAACCAGCCGTTTTGAGAGTCCAAATCCATCAGCCGTTTTGAGGGTCATCCACCAGCCGACCTGGAAAGCGCGCCAGCCTTTGGGAATCGGTTTCCGAGGCGGCGCTCTGGCCACCTTGGCCTCCCTCGACGTCGCCCGCACCATTCGCAGTGCTCCCAGTGCGACAGCCAAATGGCCCGAGCCAAATGGGGCGGGGGTGGGGGGGGGGCTTGGGGGGGGCTTTAAAGGGAAAATGCTCCAAAGGAGTTTTGCCAACCTCAACTCTAAGTAGCGCTTCAACGGGAAATTGCCCCCAAGTAGTACATCTATTGCAATGTAAGTTTGAGACTTCCTCCAAGGGTGACCGAGAAAGCCTCAAGGAGTCAGCTGGCCCTCCCGCCCTCCCGCCAGCCGGGATGGGTGAATCGTAGCTGCTTCACCGAAATCCGACCCGTGCCAAAAAAATTGTCCACCACCGCTTCACGGCCCGGCGCCGTAAAAAAGTCGCCGCAGAAGTCGCCGAGCCTCGAAGTGCGGATCCGCGAGATCCGTGCCCGAAGCAAATTCAGAGGATCTCTGTGGGTGCCCCATATCTTTCAGGTCATGCGGATTTATTTACTACATCTAAACACTGGTCCCCGGGAAGAAGCCGAGTTTCTTTTGTGGCCTTCTTCAGCGTTTGCCTGCAAATTTGGAAAGGAAGGCCTTCTTGCCTTTCAGGGGCGTTGGTCCTAAAAAAGGCTGCACCACCTGGGTATGATCTGGGTATGTCCAAATAGAGATTTGGACCCCCAACAAACGGTCGTCCCAAAACCCCAAAACCCCTGAATTCTGAAATAATCAATCCAAAACACCGCAAAAGGCACTTTCAGTTTGGTTTCCCCAGAAACCCCAGGCCCCGTGGAAGCGGTCCGTCTCGATCGAGGCGGCCTGCCTGCTGACTTCGGCTACGAGGAGGAAGTGGGCAAGGTGGAGAAGCACTGCCCGCTGAAGCGCCGTCGGCTCGATTTTTTTTGGGGGTGTTGTGTCAACGTCGGAATTCGGACCCCAACGTGGGCATTTGTGTTTCCAGTTGGCCATGGGTCAAAATCCAAATCGTACCCCCAGTGAACATCCCAATCCCCACTAAAATAGACTGAGATGGGTGGTGCACCTACCCCAAAATGGTACCATTGGTTTTGACACACAGCCAGCTGTTTTCCCTCTAAACCAACCCGAAAAGGGTCCCTCCCAAAAAAGACAGACCCAGGTTGGGATTTGGAGCACCGGCTCTCCTTTTGGCGTCCCTGCAAAACCTGAAACACACGCTCAGTGAGTGTTGCGTACGGCTTAAGGTGGCTGTGTTTCGTGCCTGTTCTTGTTCCAGGGGCTTGATATTGTTGAGTTGCATCTCTTTCCAGAAGCGTTTGCTCAAAAAAAGGTGTCCGAGGCTCAAAAAGGGACACCGCAAGGATCCGCGCCGGCCAGTCGCCCCTTTCAAGGTCGGCACCTTTTGGATGGCATTGCGAAAAGGGGCGCATACTTTTGGACAACACACCTGTGTGTCTGTGTCTCTGTGTCTCTGTGTCTCTGTGTCTCTGTGTCTCTGTGTCTCTGTGTCTCTGTGTCTCTGTGTCTCTGTGTCTCTGTGTCTCTGTGTCTCTGTGTCTCTGTGTGTCTGTGGATCCCAGGCACAAAAAGCTGGCACCCCTTCGATCCATATCCCTTTTGGTCTTCGGGTGGTTCGCTTGATCTCCCACAATACCAACTGAAGTTTCATGCTGGACAGGCCTTTGTGTCAAAACAGGCAGAGGTAGAAAATGGGTGGGTGTCCCGTTTCGATTCTTTTCAAAACCACCCCAAGGCAGGGTTTTACATACATACACACGCGGCTATGGATTTTATTAGTGAACCACCTTCTGTGTCCAACCTCAAAAAAGGCTGAGCCGCCCATTTGGCTGTGGGTCAAAACCAATGGTACCATTTTGAGGTAGGTGCACTACTCATCTTAGTCTATTTTAGTGGTTGGATTGGGATGTTCACCGGTGGTACGATTTGGATTTTGACCCATGGCCATGTACCCTGGCAAATGGAAGTGACTCAAACCTGTGGTTGGCTGGCTTCATTTCGATTCATACCCAGATGAGCCACAATCAAAACCGGAAGGTTAGTGAGGACAATCCCAACCATCAATAGCTGCGGAGCTCCGCCTTCTTAATTCTTGAAGCATGGCCCTGGGATTTTAATACCATTTTACTGCCGAATCGGTTTCGATTGTGACTTATATGAGCAAACCACGCCGGTATTTGGTTTTCGAAAAGCTGGTTTTCCAAAAAAACCGAGGGTTGAAAAGAATGGAACCGGAATCAGCCCCATCGGCAAGATCCGGCCAGGGGCGCTGAGATCATCACCGCCACCTTCGGGGCGCCGCGTGTGGGCAGCTCCCGGGTCTCCGCGGCCTATGACGAGTTCGCCCCGCGGCCGAGGGGATACTCGAGCGGATTGCGGGGTGGTCTGTCCTCCATTTGCTTTTTTGTTTTTTTTTAAAGCTTGAAAAGGAATTCATCACTCCTGGACATGTTTTTTTTTTCGCTGGGGCCTTAGCCAAATGGAAGCTGTGGCTTCCTTGTTGGAACAACCCCCGAAGAGGACGCCCTCAAAAAAATCGCACCCGGCATTCAGCGGATTGCATCCAACTGCAAGCCCAGGTCCGTAATCTTGCCGAGTGGCCTACCAAACCTGGGTCAGAGCCCAGCTGGTAATTCAGCAGCAACTTTTGGGGCAAGGGAATCTCAGGGAGCTGCTCCGAAACTCTGAAAAGCACGCACACACACACACACATTCCAACAAAACACCAGCCCGCAAATTTCCCGACCTCCCCAAACTTCTCACAAAAATGATTGGGTTGAGACTAAATACCCAAAAGGGGTTCCATTTCAAGAAACTCCCCCAAAAGTTTGACCACCAACAATCTGTGTGTGTGTGTGTGCCTATTTGTTTGAGGGTGCTTTCTTTTTTGGGGTGGGTGGGGGGGTGAGGTTTTTTTTGGTTCCGTTGGTCCATAGAAGCCCAAACATATCCAAACGGGTTCCCCATGTTTCCACCCATTTGCTGTTAGTTCTTGGGGTACCTTCCCCATTCTTTCCAGGGATCCTTCCCGGAAACCGAGGGAAAACGGATCCGGTTTAAGGAATCAACCCCTAGATTAGTTGGTGGTAGTTGGTGGCTAGGTCCCCCAGTGGTGCCCTTTTGGGGGAGGGTTCTACTAAAATAGACTACAGGAAAAAATCGGGTAGCAACTTATTCTAACCGCTCTTCTGGAGGACCTAGCCACTGTCCACCCATTTGGTTGGAACCCTTTTGGATATTTCGTTGGAACTCTTTTGGAACCCTTTTAGTTTCCCTTCTGGATTCTTTGGTTTAGTTTCGATGGATAACCCCAACTAAAAAAACCTACCTGCTCCTAGTTGACCTACTGTGGATGATTATTCCCCTGTAAATACCAACAAACACTGGTTTCCCATGGTTTCCAAGTGGTGCGAACGGATTCCGCTTTTCCATCCACAGTAGGTTTGTCGCTGGTTTTTCCCTCCGAAACTTTCCCAGGTGCCGCGGTCCTGGCGGATCTTCAGCACCTTCGACGTGGTGCCCACGGTGCCGCCCACCTCCTTCTGGGGCGCCTTGGCCACGATGCTTTCAACGCGGAAACCGAAGGACCGGCCCGCCGCTTTTTGAAGGACGCCAGCCGGGGGGGGGGGAGGCTTCGTTTTTTTTTTTTTTTTACACCGGGGTTTGGTTGTTTTTTTTTGGAGATGGGCGGCCCAAGCGGTGGTCTGTTGTTTTGGTGACGGGAAGCAAAGGAACCACCCACCAATCGCTTTTTCAAAACATACTTCAAAGTCACCCAGTGGCCACCTGTGGCCCTGGTGGTTTTCTGGGATTTTGTGCAAGTTTTCGAAGGTGGCCCTCTTGACCAGCCACACCTCATGGACCTTTCCAAGTTCCTTGCCCCAAGTTGGAGTCACGGTCGTCGAACAGGAATCCCCAAGTCCTGAGTGAGCTGGTTCTAATTTGCTCAGCCCCATCTACCGTCCCAAACAGGGTTCCCTATCTTTTTTTCTTTGGAAGAAGGGGGACTCTCTACATTCCCGAAGCCTGGCAAACGGGGCTCACACGAGTCGCAATCAAAAGGCGGGGAAGTGAAGGGGAGAATGGGACGCAACCTTGGAAAGGTGCTGCCCGTTTGACTTTTTGTATGTTTTTTAGCAGGCTCTTCTAGTCTCAGGTTTATAAAGAATCTGGAATGGATTTCATGGCATGCTTCTCCCTTCATCCGGAACGACTTTAGGCTGTGAATGAAGCTTGGATGAAGAAGGAGACAAGCTCCCTCGCTCATTCCTGCCGTCATCACACTCTGTGTCTAGGAGTTAATCTGTTGGGTCACAATGGCAACAGCCAGGATGGAATAATAAAAGAAGAGACCCAACGGCAGTAATAGGAATGGACACGATTGAATAAGAACGGACACCTTTGCTATTAGTAATTATTTGTGGATTGGCAAGAGAAGCGAACATAGATGACAAAAGATTAGGAATTCATATGAACATAATATTAACTAATCAAGACATGCATTCCCAAGCACTTTTCTTCCTCACCTTCCGTCACCAAGATCCAGACTATTAGATGTGCAAGGGTGGTCAAGGAAGAAGTGATTCTTCGTTCATCAGATGTTCATCATTCACTCTAATTGATTGTGACTGACATGGGCGCTTTGCGAGGCTCGGTCCCTTGTTGGGGTTGCGAAACCGATTCGGTCTGCATATTGGCGCAAACACCAACCACACACATTCAGAGAATTTCCGCGTGTCTTTCTTGCGGATTCCCCTTTTGGAGTGGTTTTAAAGGGAAGCCATTTTTTTGGGGGTCCACTAAAGATCAAAAGGACGCCAAGGAGAAAACTAAAGGGACGCCCCAAAAGGGGGGGGGCGGGGGTGGGGCGGGCACTCACAGGCTTCCACCACTCCGGCATCGGAGTGGAGCTGAACCCCGCAAACAGCGAGCTCACGGCGGGGGACCCAGAGCGGGTTTTTCATTTTTTGGGGGGCTGCCTGGTTGCTTCGGATGTTTTTTTTTCAGGAAACACAGGACATCTCCATTTTCTTGGGATGGTTCGACGGGAAACCCCAAGGAGATCCAAATAGAAACTCTGTTTTCAAAATGTTGAGACCGGGCAGTGGATTGAAATTGGGGACTCAAACATGCTTGGTGGACATGCCCATCCCTAATCAGAGGTCATGCCAATTTGGATCTGTGTGTTTTTTGCGGGTACCCCTTTTGGGCATGGTTTGAAGGGAGACCAAGCTGAACACCGAAGCCATTTTGGGGCCTTTGACGGGAAACCAAGAGGAAACCAGGTGTCGATGATGACTGTGACTCACTGAGGGTTCCAGATCCTAGATAAAAAGCGCGAGGGGTGTTGGGTCAAAAGCAGCCCAAAAAGGGTAGGACCAAGGTAGGGGCAGCCACGAGAGCGCGAGAGGTGCGTGGCCGAACGGCGAACCTCAAGGAGCTGGCGCAGGAGGAGAAGGCGCGCCGAGTTTCGAGGGTCTCACAAGCAAATTTCGGACTCTGGGTGGATTCTTATGTGAGACCGCACAGAAAGGGGGGGGTGGCCTCAATAAAGGACACAACTAGTTGTGTTTGGTTCGTGGAGGGACGACGAGGTTTGGCGTTTGATGAGCTCTTTTACCTTTCTGGGGGACGAGCGAATAATTTTCCCACTTGGAGGAACAAGGTATTTTGACCCTCCGGACGCAAAAAGGTGGGCGTGTCCAACTTTGGCTTTCCCTTCTAAGCCGCCGAAATGGATGTCAACAAAGGACAGCGCGTGCATGTCCCAAAATGGAAGGTGTTTCCCCACCGGTGGAGTTTCTCAGTTGGGAAGCTCCTGGCTTTTGCTGGGGAGGTCAACAGGGAATAGCACCTTTTCTTGACAGGGTGTGTGGAACCTGCCAGGACGTAACCGCGAGAGGCATGTTCATGCCTCCAAAGTCAGTCTCTTTGTCTGCCCAAATCAGCTCCGGAGTGGTTCGGAGCGGCTTTCAGGGAGGGTTCCGCTTCCAGTGGGTTCTGGGCCTAGGGATACCACCCAGGCCACGTGTCGTTTGGTTCTCCGCGCAGCGCGCGAAACGAGTCGGGCCGGGGGGAAGGGCGAAGAAGCGGCTGGCAGGAGAAGGATCGCGCCAATGCGGGGCAGGCCGTGGAGGCAGCGGAAGCCGAAGTGTTGCGCAGCGGCCGCAGAGAAGCAGAAAGAAACAGAGACAGAGACAGAGCTTCAGTCGCTTTGGAGCTTTTCGCCAGGGTTTCGTTTCTGCCAGGAGGGATCATCGCTGCTGATGGCGTTCCAGGGCCGCTGGCTGAGGGACGAGGAGTGGTCTATGCGTTTCTCCTTGCCTCAGGCGACATTTGGTCCAACTTCAACGACAAGGAGCTGGCGGAACTGAGGCCGGCAGAGAGAGCTCCGAGTGCCTCAAGCTGCTAGCCCGGCAGCTGCTTCGCCAGGAAGGTCCTGGGTACAGGCACCCAGGCGGTGGGCGAGCATATGGAGGTGCGTGGGCTGTGTGAGCTACCAGTTTGGTCAAAGGTCAAAGGTCAGCCATTCCTCGCGATGCGCTGCGTGTTTGAATAGGCGTGCAGTATCGTCCATGTTTTGGGGTCTTTTCGCTGGAGATTGTGAGGTCGGACATTATTGCTTTTGGAAAGACATGTTGGGCAACCGTTGTCGGAACCCTGTGCCCCACGTTTTCTGGGCGAGATGTGTGCGACCTGAGGACAACTACTTCGCTCGGCTCCAGGAGTGCTTGAGCGAGACCTTGAGGCCAAAAACATGAATTGAAATAGACTGCTCATATTTTTGTTGTAGTCACCACTTTGACTTGTGAGCCAACTTTTTCTCAACCCGCCGTTTGGCAGCGTATAGCGTCAGGCAAAGCGCCCGAGTCCTATTTGCAACCGCAAGTATCTCGAGCAGCGTCCAAAACCCTATTTTTCCTCTTTTTTAATGAGTGGTTGAACATGGGCTATACAATCAGCGACATAAGCATCTTGGATTCTACCCTTGTACCAAAAGCCAGTGGGTTTCGAACGCTGCTCACGTGAGGCATGCAGCTTCCTTTTAATTGGTTTTCCCGGAGCTTCCGCCGAACGGCTGGAACCGGCTCCCAGGTACAGAGAGACTTCCGGTGCGGCAAGACTCAAAGTCCGACTGTCCCATTCCTCACCTCTTTGTCCTTGCAACAATCCGTGGAGCCCCGAAGCTGATATTTCAACGCCCCAAACTCGGGGGCCTCATCGAGAAGGGGCGCGTCTCACCACGTTTTGTTTTGGCCTCCCGGGGCGTTTTTTTGGGTTCCGCGCGCCTTCGGTGAGCGGATCCGGCCCGCCGGCCTGCGGCGCCAAGCCGCCAGGCGGCTCCCAGCGCCAGCGCGGCGCCGGAGGCCAGCGCGGGGCCGGAGGCCAGCGTCGTGGGCTGAGAAATTGGGGGGGGGGGGGGGCGGATGGTGGACACTTGGGGAATTGGTTTTGCCACTTTCTTCTTTTAGGGTATTGGGTTTTTTTAGGGTATCATGGTTGCAAAATAGACTCTAGGTGTCCAGGGTGTGGGGGGGTTAAGCCATGGGGGGGACAAGAATGCTTGGCCGAGCCAGGTTGTTTTCCTCCCTTTTGCTTGGTTTGCCTTTTGGATTTGGTTTTTCAAAGGGAACAAGGTCAACACACCATTAAATACTCCACACAGAATTCCCTTCACTCGAGGGGGACGACTGAACCCCAAATTGCGGGAGTTGGGCCATCAACTTTCACCCAACCGTGATGGAAAGAAGAAGGCTATCTTGAAAGGACGTGCTGCTAAACTCAGCCTCGCCCTCCCAAGGCTGCGCCCGAAGATCCAGCCGGAGACCCAGTTCCACCTTGGAACGTCCGATCGTGCGCCATGGTCAAATTTGGCTGTGAGTCAAAACCAATGGTACCATTTTGGGGTAGGTGACCACCCGTTTTAGAACCTATTTTAGTGGGGATTCGGATGTTCACTGGGGGTACGGGCTTTTGACCCATGGCCATTTGACACCCGGGCGATTTTGCGGAAAAAACTCCAAGTTCAGCACCAGTTGTGATTCATGACGCCTGGACACTGGGAGACGTCACCTACCATTTGGCGCAGTTTTTTTGTTTATCCACACGGAGTTCCGAGAACCTTTGCAAAGGTTTCTGAGGGAGCCATGATCCACAATTCTGGAGTTTTCAGCACGGCCTTGTGTCATGAGTGGACCCGCGAGCAGTTTTCGGCGTGGTTTTCCCTTTCCCTTCGAAGCAACCCCCAAGCAAGTATCCCCACAAACGGATGCACCCGCGGATTTTTGAGTTGAACAACCGATTGTAGGGTTTGATTGACAGGCTTTGGGTTCGCTTGGTCTTTCCTTTCAGAGGAGACATGTAGCAGCATTTGCCTCAAGGAGCCTTCACCGTCCTGGCGCCCGCCTCAGAGCGGAATCGGTTCGGCAAGTCGGTTCGGAATCGGTTCGGTGCGCCAAAGCACTCTAGCGACGTTTCTCAGTATCAAGGAATCTAAAGCCGAAAATACGGAAAGCCACGAAGAGTGAAAATGTCCAAAGAATCAAATACGGAACACCACAAAGTGAACATCTATTTGCAGGCTTCTGGCGAAACCCGTCTGCACCTCTCAGCTGCTTCTGGCGTCGCCTTCGCCAGGAGCAGCCTCTCCGCGGCCGACCGGCTCCGCTTCGGTCTGGGCGCTGCCCTCGAAAAAATCGAAGCCGCGCCGGTTGAAGCCGCGAGCCGCGCGCGGGCCCTGAGGCGAGGAGGAGATGAGGCGGAGCTTCTGTCTCCGAGAACACGCCGAGTTGATTCATGCTTCGCCGCTTTTTTTTCTTTCCGCAGAGCTATGCTGAAATTGGGGGCACATGGTCAAATGTGAGCTGATTCGAGTGGGACGTTAAGAGCAGGGGTCTTGGTTTTGTGCGTGGTTTCTCGGTGTGCGCCCGTTCGATGCAGAAGCCTCGTAGGCAAGCTCCGAGCTGCCCAAGAGTCCCGTCTGGTCCTCAGAAGTGGCATCTACACACCTGGATATGAAGGATTTGAAGCTCGGGTTTCCCGGTCCTTTTGGAGGGTAAACGGGTGTGTCTTTTTTTGGGGTACCCTTTTTGGGAGGGTTTTAAAAGGAAACCAAATACAAAGTGGGCCTCAATCCGGCCTTCTGCGGTCTCTCTTCAGTGGCGTTTCGGGCCATCCTTCATGCCAATTTCAGAAATGGCTGGTCATAAATCCATGGAAGATATCCAGGGTCCATGTCCACATGCGGTTCCTATCGCGCCGTCTACTCTTCCGAAAAGTGGGTTGTGTTATTCTGGCTTTGGAGGGACATTGTAGTTGTCCCCCCGAGGTCAAGTTTTGGTGGAAAAACGGGCTACGCAGGATGACTATCTGGGGGTTGATCAGGTTACGTGGGACGACCATTGGGGAGAACAGAAAAAGGATGACTTCCACCCCTAAATGGGAAGAGTTACCCATGGCCATTTTGGGCCCTGAATGGAATATTGATCAAGCCCCAGCTGGGCTGGTCAGTTACCCATTTGGGGCCCTTGGAGTATTGATCAACTCCCATTTGGATTTCGTCTTTTTTGGAGGTGCCCTTTTTGGGCACTCATTCGACTCTCAGGGCCGGGCCGAGCTCGGTGTTGAGCCCGTCCCTGGCCAAAACGCTGGCGCAGCTCGAGGTGGGGTCGGGGGATTCGCTCGCGGAGCACATGAGAAGCGGTTCCAGGTCAAAGTTAGTTTCTCCCGGCGTTTTCCATCTATTCTCTGTTCTCCACTTTGTTTTCTCCAAATTCGGAGGACTTTGCGATTTGTTCCCTTCAGCTCTTCTTTGTTTCCTCGTCTCCAGTATAAATGGTCCCCGGAAAATTGGAGATCAGTGCCTTTTCCCCGCAGGCGCTGGGCATGTCCACCTCCGCGGCCAGCATCGCGGACCCGCGGCCGAAGTCCGAAAAACATGTGCAGTCCACAAAATCCCGCGCCTTTGGTCGGCATATGTTTGGGAAAAAACCATGAGTTTTTTTGCGTAAGGGCCGCCTTGCTTCGCCAGTTCACATGATGCACCCGCCCCCAGAGTGGGTATTTGGAGGGGGTTGGGTGAGGCCGTAAACTCGTGTTGTGTTTGGAGCTGAAGCGGACTGATTAAAAGGGACGCCAAGAGGAACACCGCCACGTGTGAGGTCAAAATTGGAATTTTTCGGCGATCCCCTAGAGAATTTTGGGTGTGCACCTCGCGGTTCTTTCTAAAGTAATGCTGCGGGTAGACAAAGGCCTGCATTGGGATGGATGAGCCCCTGTGATGGATGAACCCCCCACTGTGGTTAATAAACGGTCCAGCCGGTGCGCCTGGATTTGGTCCACAAGTACCGAATGGGGCGGGTTTTCCCGTTTTCTTTGGTGAAAAGGCAGACTCGATGCCCTCCGACGGAAGTTGATTTGTTCGGAAGGTGTACGATTTGCTTGGGGACCTCCCTGTCCACTTTTGTGCGGGTGCAACCCATAGTTCCCTTAGTCTGCAAGTACTCTTTTCGTTAAATGGGTGGGTCTTTTTTCAGGGGACCCCCCTCCCAAAAAAAAGGCATGAATAAATCAATATATAAACTCATGGTGAGTTTTCCTTTTGCCAATTGGCAAACCACGAAACCAGTGGGCGCTGAAAAACCGAGCGGCTCAAATGGCGTCGCCTGGGATGCGCCTGGCTCTCCGCGGAACCGCCAGGACTCGGAGCGCAAGCTGGAGCGGCTCCGGCTGAGATGAAGGCCGCAGAGGCGTCGCGAAGGCCGGTGGAGTGGCTGGGGTTTTTGCTCCAAAAATGGCTGGAGCCACCCCACACGGGGGCATGGGTGTCCTTTTTGGCGGTTTTGCTACCGAAAAGTTGAGGGCAATTCCCTGGTTTACCTGGTGGTTTGATCATCTACCAGGGAAACCCATCTATTTACCCCAAAAGGACACCTATGCACAGTGGTGGCTTCTGGTGGGTCAGAAGCAACCAGAGGGTGCCAAGAAGAGACAAACCCACATGTACCAGGCGCGCCTGCGGTTTCCGGTGCTCCAGTGACCATCTTGTCTTGTGGGTCTCTTTCGTTGTCTTTGCCTGAGTCGGAATCTGGGAGTGACCCACAGAGATGATGAACCCGCAAAAGATGCTTCCTGGAATGCCGGAAGTCTAGAGTCAGTGATGTGTGCCGCTGGCGTGTCAAACATGCTCCAGTGCACAGATCCTGGGTGTCTATCACCCATTCTTTTGGCCTGCCCAGCGGCATTTGAAGAGAAGCTACCAGTTAAGAGCAGCCATTCACCTTGCAATGAAATGGGGACTCTCCAAAAACTACCAGGAGGAAGTGGCGGTTACTCTCATGTCACTTGAGCATTTTGACCGTAGGTACCGAAATCGTTTGGGCAGTGCATCCCATTCGGCACAACAGGTAGATAGCCAGTTTTCACAACACGGCATCTTTTTTTTGGATCAAGGGCTTTCGGCCACACAGTCTTTCTGCTGAGCTCGGGTTCATGGGACAAAGTGCCCTTGGACACAAGACCCAACCCGTGTTGGCAGAGGCAACGCACCAAAGCGGCCTGCCTCATGCATGTTCTCACGCGTTGGCGCGCTGTGTGCACGTGTGCAAGTGTGTGCGTGTGATTGCGTGCGTGTGCTTGCGTAAGTGCATGCGTGCTGGCCGGCGGGTAGGCGGGTGTGCGTGCGTGCGTACGGCGTACGTGCGCACGCGCATGTGTGTGTGTGTGTGTTATTTGTGTGTGTGTGTGGGTTGGGTTGTGTTGCGTTGCGTTGTGTCATGTTGTGTTGTGTTGTGTTGTGTTGTGTTGTGTTGTGTTGTGTTGTGTTGTGTTGTGTTGTGTTGTGTTGTGTTGTGTTGTGTTGTGGTGTTTGTTTGTTTGTTTGTTTGCTTGCTTGTTTGTTTGTTTGTTTTGTTTTGTTTTGTGTTGTTTTGTTTTGTTTTGTTTTGTTTTGTTTTGTTTGTTTGTTTGTTTGTTTGTTTGTTTGTTTGTGTGTTTTGTTTGTTTGTTTGTTTGTTTGTTTGTTTGTTTGTTTGTTTGTTTGTTTGTTTGTTTGTTTGTTTGTTTGTTTGTTTGTTTGTGTGTGTGTGTGTGTGTGTGTGTGTTTGTGTGTTTGTTTGTTTTGTGTTGTTTTGTTTTGTGTTGTTTTGTTTTGTTTTGTTTTGTTTTGTTTGTTTGTTTGTTTGTTTGTTTGTTTGTTTGTTTGTGTGTTTTGTTTGTTTGTTTGTTTGTTTGTTTGTTTGTTTGTTTGTTTGTTTGTTTGTTTGTTTGTTTGTTTGTTTGTTTGTTTGTTTGTTTGTTTGTTTGTGTGTTTTGTTTGTTTGTTTGTTTGTTTGTTTGTTTGTTTGTTTGTTTGTTTGTTTGTTTGTTTGTTTGTTTGTGTGTGTGTGTGTGTTTGTGTGTTTGTTTGTTTGTTTGTTTGCTGGTTCGTTCGTTCGTTCGTTCGGTCGGTCGGTCGGTCGGTTGGTTGATCGGTTGGTTGGTTGGTTGTCTTGTTGTTGACTTTTGTTTCTGTTTTGGCCTGCCTGCCTGCGTGCCTGCGTGCGTGCGTGCGTGCTTGCTTGCTTGCTTGCTTGCTCGCCTGCTTGCTTGCTTGCTTGCTTGCTTGCTTGCTTGCTTGCCTGCTTGCTTGCTTGCTTGCTTGCTTGCTTGCTTGCTTGCTTGCTTGCTTGCTTGCTTGCTTGCTTGCTTGCTTGCTTGCTTGCTTGCTTGCTTGCTTGCTTGCTTGCTTGCTTGTGTGCCTCAAGATGGGGAACCGACCAGGCTGAAAGGATTTTGCTTTTTGGATTGAAGCAACTATGATACATGTGAAGCCAGGCTGGTTTTGAGGACAGGCTCAGATATCAGGAGGGCCTCAGACATGGCACTTTGGTTGTGAGCTTGCTCCATGGTGCTTGACCAGGGAAGCTTCACTTGTGACCCTAGGGATGAGGGTTCCAACAAAAACAGGCTTGTGGGCAAGGTGGGTTCGTTTGTGCTTGGAAGGGATGTAAACGCAGTGCACCAGGCACTGTCTCAAGGACAGGATCTTCAAAGAGAGAAAGTATCACTCCCAGGTGGAGCAGATGGACAAAGAGCAACTCCGATACATCGAACAGTTTGGCATGGCATGCACACGTGCCCCCCCACACACGCAGACTCAGAGCCCTTTGCCGCACTTTGGGATGTTTGCAGGGAGCATCCAGGATTGGACGTTGGGTGCCGGCCGCTGTTTGTTTGTTTGTTGCCACTCTCAGTGCGTTTCAAGCGACTTTGCTAAGTGAGCCAGGGACGCGCACTGCGAAGCCCTGGATTTCGGCCAGGACCGCCTGCGGGCGCCTCGTGGCCCCGGCGGCTTCCCGGTGAACAGCGCGAAGTATCGAGCCGAGCAGCCGAGGGACTACTCGCACTCGTGCCACCACATCCCGGAGCTCAAGGAGAAAGATCGGCGCATCGGCGCGCTGGAGAAGAAGCTGCTGGTGTCTGAGGAGAAGCCAAGTTTTGGGGAAGATTGGTGACCCCTCAGGCAAGGGAAACCACGGGATGGTTTAGACAATTCGCCGCGGGATTTGTGCCATCTACTTCTTCGCAAACATGTTTACCTCCTTTTGGTGCCCTGTTCCATGCCAGATTCCGGTGGCTTTTTACTCCAAAGTGGCCCAGGAAGCACGGCTGCAGCTGAACTCCGACATCGACGCGCTGAAGGACAAGTTGGAGGCGGCCGCGGCGATCAAGAAGCGGAACGAGACCATCATCCAGTCCCAGCAGCAGGCCATTCTGCAGCTGCAGCAGGCGCTGCGCGCCCAGCAGAAGGCGGTGGAAAGTATCCTGGGGGAGGAGGGGATGGCGATTCACCGGTTGACGCCTTGGCGTTGAAACCACGGTTGCCTGAAGAAGCCTTCTTGTGTTTTTTCCTTCAAAGGAATGGGGACATGGGTTAGCACCAAGTTTTGGAACCAGGGCTCAGTACCAAGTCTTGGGACCAAAAGCGGAACGAGTTCCACAACACACGGCAACTGCGCGGCCCCCCTTTTCCTTTGGGTCCCATCCTTGGCGCGTTTGCCGGTCTGCCGCTCAGGACGGCAATTTCCGCAGCATCCAAAAGGAGATCGAGGCGAGCGACGCCAGCCTGCGGCGCGCCGTCGCTCGCCCGAGCCCAGGCGGCCCTGGGCCCGGCGTGGGCGCCCCGCGGGTTGGCGGCGGCGGCCCCGCGGCGGTGGCGCGCGAGCGGCCTGCAGAGTCCTTTGGCTACGGCTTCGGGCTCTTCGGTGGAGAGGAGGAGGAGGAGGAGACAAAGGGTGTTGGGGCTGGGAAACACCGTTTTCAGATTGGCCCAAAGGGAAACCAAGGGAACACAATTACGTACGCATTTTGGTTTGCAAGGAGATTTCAACATGATAACCTGCAATTTTTCTTTGATTGCAGGTTGGCTTACGCAACCAATTGGGGGGCCCATCCTTTTTCCCCAGATAGCTGAAAGTTATAGGGGTTTTAACTTCTATCGACTGGGCACACTTGCAGTTTGGGTTGCTGACTTTGGGGTGCTGCTTTGGGGTGCTGTTTGGGGTGGTGACGCTGCGGGCGCATTGTTGCAGGATCGACCGCCAGGTGCTCGGGGGTTCTTGGGTTGCTGTTCTCTGTGTGGTGATAAAAACAAATGCTTTTGACGGCGCAGGCGCGTTTGAGATTCACGGACAGCAGGGCTATGGCCCATGCCTGTGGCTCAAAATTAACCCAGCCGGGGTTGCGCAGGTTTGAGTCTACCTTTCTATTTGCCAGGGCTCCATTTCGGATCCCCATGTTTGAGCAGGCTCCTCAAAAGATACATTTTGCCCAATTGAAGCATGTTGCTTTTTCCACAAAAATAAAGTTGGAAACCACCATTTACAGGGCAATGTTCAGGTGTATAATGCATCCGGATCCCTGAGCCACACGCAAAGGAGTCGGAGCCGGAGGCGCCCAGGGCACCTGGGGCGAAGCTGCACACGCCGGGCACGACGCCCCGCACCAATGCCTCCAGCCCAAGGTCCCCCAGCCCCGCGGGCTTCATCTGAGCGACCTCCGAATGTTTAGGGCTCCGTTTCAGCGTGTCGTGGGAGGTTTTCAGAGGGAAGCAGAGGGGAACTTGTGGCGAGGTTTAGGGAACTCACATGTTGCGACACGCCGAATTTCCGCGCCTCTCTTGGCAAGCCTAGAACAATGGAATTGGTGGAACACCCTACCACAGTCCCTTGCAGGGATTTTTCGTAGGTTATAAAGGTTCCATTCGGATGATAGTAAAGCCTATATTCGCACCTGTGTGATTGTTTTTAGGGGGTCCCCAAAAGGGTGGGTTTTCCTTTCGGTTTTCCCCTGACACCTGGAAGATGGTTCTCCTCTTGGGGGTACCCTGTGTCAGTTGCTATGTTAGTGGGAGGGAGGGTAGGTGGTGGGACAAATCGGAGATGTTAGAACTTATGGCAGGAACAAAATCAAAGCAAGAAATAGCAGGGCAGAGTCATTTTACAGCTCGCATTCGCGGAATTCCGTGGTCCAAGCTTGACTCATAGAAAGCAGCAGCAGGATCAATTGCAGGACAAACCACCTGGTGCACCTTGGCATCCACGTTTCATGTCCTGCAACTGTTCCTGCAGCCGATTTCGCACACTCAGGCCACAGGCATTTTTTGTGGCTCTGCCAGTGCCAAAGGCACTAGGCAGTGAGCACGTCGGGTCTTGCGTCGAAAAGCGTGTCCGCTTCTGCTGAGGGTGCAGAGATACGCTTTTGTGGTTGCTGGTTCTTGGATCCCTTGCCATCCTCATCCGATGCCGTCGTTCGAATTCTACGCTCGGCTTGTAGCTGACGAAGATCACAGCTGGCAGACCATGAAGGGCTTATATAACGCAAACGCACAACTGGCTCCCCAAGTGGTATACGACCGTCGGGAGACTACCCAAAAATGGGCGCTGCAGGTCCGAACGCAAAACATGATGACCAGCCCTAAACGAAGGACTCACAAGAAAAGCCAAGCACAGCACATGTACGGAGCAATGGCGGCGGAAGATGAGCGCCACTTTGCCGTGACTCTGTGAAGCCCGCTGTTGCGTTGAGCATGTTGCGCATGTCAGGCATGGACTCAAGTCATTGAAAAGCGACCCAGTCACCATCGCCAGGTTTTACCCATGCGTTTTTTTGGAGTTGGCCTTTGGTTTTCATAGGTCACGCGACACAACATTGATGGGAGGACAATAACCCCAACTGACCAGCTAGGAACCGAACCTGGCCAACCCGAGTGTTGCCAACCCGAGCGCCGTTTTGCCATGGGTTTCCCCCCGAAATTTGCCTCTGGTTCTTCTGGTTTCCATAGGTCACGCGGTTTTACTAGGGGTTTCCCTCGAAATTTTTCCCCGGTTTTGCCCACGGAACTGGGAACCCCACGGAGCCCACGAGGCTCTCCGGGCGCCAGTTCCGAGGCTTGCAGCGGGTTCGCCTGGACAAGGAGGTGGCGGCCTTCCTGTCGGCACATCCCACTTTTGCGCCCCTCCTGGAAGGCCAGTTTTTTGTTTGTTTTTGTTTCGTTTTTTTGTTTTGTTTGTGTGTGTGTGTGTGTCGCGTTGTTTTTCCTTTCAGTTTTCCGTGTTTTTGTTTTCTTCTTCTGTTTCCCCTTCTTTTTTTTGGCTTTTTCCCGGAGAGTCTGCTCTCGAAGTTGGTGATCCCCCCGAGTTCTGAGTTCTGAGGTCTGAGGCCTGTCCGGGAATGGACAATTCAGACATTTTTCCTTGGGAGGGAGCGGGAAGCAGGTTGGAGCGTGTTTTAGATTCGTGCGGCGGTTGTCTTCTCGCAGATCGATGAATGGCATGCCTGTTCTGAGGGATGTTCTGGATTGATTCTTGGATCCCCGTGTTGTTTGATCCCATCCTTCAAGGATGCACTGGTAGCGTGAGCTTGCCAAGCCGATTAGATTGCTGTTCTTGGCCTTGTTTTCGTTTGTTCCCGGCTTCACCATCCTTTTCACGGGTCCTTCGAAGTCAGCAACCCCCAGTTTCATGGGATTGCTGCAAAGGGTTCCCAAAGGAAGCACAAGAATACATGGGCACTTTGAAAGGGGTTCCGTGCTCGACCTGATCCGCCAAATTTTAACTAAATTATAAGTGCCCTTTGAGTTGGACCTCGCCCCCATCTTGGGTTCTCCCCACCCCCTGAAAGCTGCTTTTACGGGTGGGGGGGCCTGAACTTCCATCCATAGATCCATTTGCCTTCAGTTGGAAGCCCACGCCTGGCAGGGGGAATCTCAGCAGCCCAACCCCCATCGGCCAGTTTGGGGTACGCACGCCTACCGTATTTGATGCCGATGAGTTTCAACTTGCTGTTGTTGCCGGTGTCAGAGACGTGTGGCCACCGATTTCCATGTGCGCCTCTCAGTCGTAGAACAACCTATATCTGCCAACTTGGCTTGCTCTGGTTGACTGCATGCGTCGGCAATGCCGCCCTTGCACTTACAAGCGCATCGAAGAGCTGCGGAGGGTGGCAGATCATCAGCTCATGACGAGAAGCGGTTGTCACCATCCCCCCCCCCCCTGAGTCCAAACCGGGGCCTGGAAACCCGGAATGTGGTCTCGTGATTCCCTTACTCCGGCGGCAGGTGGAGAGTGTCAGATATAGAACCCTAGGTCGAAGGTCAGTGTCTGGCAGAAAAAGCATGGAACATGTTCGAAACCGTGAGCAGCGTCTGGCAAGAGAGAACCGGTGCGTATGTCGAAGCCAGACTGTCGCAGAGTCGTCCGAATGAATTCCTGCGAGACAACAAGCCCAACAAGACTCCTCAAATACGGTAGGCAGGCCTTTTGGCAGGTGGTCCTACAACATGGTTTCATGAAGGGTATAGTAGGGCCCTCTCAAAGCTAGTGGAACCAAAAGACTCTTTGAAGCGACTCCACCGCTGCTCATTTGGGTATGAATTTTAGTTAGGGACCTTTGGCGGACATCATTTCGGTGGGGATTCATGTCCACCAATCACTTTTCGGGTTCCCATTCACGGGGCTCCCCATTCAAATTCATAGCCATTTGGGTTAGCACCCCTGCCGCGAGGCGTCCAAGAGAGCCTCCACGAAGTCCGGGAGAAGCGCGGCTTCGGCGGGGTGCAGAAGGCCCTGCAGATCATCGCGCGCCTCGGCTTCGGGCTTCGCTCTTCGCGTGGACCTTGGGCGCTCGGCAAGCCAGGTGCTGTGTTTCTCTTTGGCCGGGGGAACCGGCTTATATGGGTGTGGCTCAAGATTTAAGGGCCAGGGTTACGCAGGTGTTCGTCTTTGGTTCCATTTGCCAAGGTGCCATTTGGTGCATCTTTTTGAGCCACAGCCATATATTCCCTTGCCTTTGTTCGTGAAGGTGATATTTTTGTTGGACACATGTAGTGGATGGACAACGTCCACCAAGAGGCGTATTGGGACACCTAGCAACTGGTGCACGATTTTGTTCATCGACAGTATGGGGTGTCCCCCTGAAAAAGGGACGAAGTGCAATTGAAATTGAGACTCGGCGAATTGAAGGAGGGATCGCCAACAGTGAAGGCTCGCATGGAGGGAAACACCCCCACATCAAAGTCAGCCAGGGATGTATGAAGAATCTAATAAACTGTTAGATGAGACTGGCTATTTGCCTCCTTCTGTTTTGGGGTGATTGCTATGAGAAACACATTCCTCAGGTGGTCCTTCATTGGTGACTTTGGATTGGGGCGTTTGAAACCACCTCACCACCTGAACCCCAACAAAGAAGAGCAAGCTGAGTTCGACTCGGGAACGAGAGATCTCCTTTCCGGCCCAGGAAGGCGGATTTGATGGGCACAGATCCGCATCTTTGCTGCAAGCCGCGGGTTGGTTTGGACCTCATCTAGGTCCCGCAATAGTGCCCTTTGACCAGCTTTTTCGGGGGAGGGTTCCCCTACTAAAATAGACTACAGAAAGAAGGGTACCCTTATTCTAACCAGTCTGGAGGACCTAGTCATAATTTAAAGTGAGATTCCTTTTGGTGGGAACCCGGTGTATATACACCGGGTTGTTTGTCTCTTTCGCGAGGGACGGAATGCCATGGTCTGAGAATTCCATGTCTGGGATTCTTCCAGAGGCTAGTGCTTCAGGCATTCCCAATCAACAGTAACAATAGTTTTTTGCTGTGATGGCGTTCATAAGTCTGTTTGTTCAGGGATACGAGTGGACAAATGCTAAACTTGGCTCCTGTTTTGTACCCGGCAAGCACTGATTTCCGAATGTTTGATCACCCGCCGTGGGTCTCAGGAAGGCGCATCTGGTCGGATCGCTCAAGGCGGCTTGGCTGCTTTGGTGTTTCACCGGTCGGAGGTGCGACTGCGTTGCGTGTCTCCGCTCCCGAGGAGTTGGCCAACTCTGCGCGAAGCGATGAGAAAGGCGAAGATGCGAAGGCTCTCCGCTTGAACTGGGGATGCTGCAAGCCTTGCAAGCCTCCAGCTCGGTGGGCACGTCCCAAGTGGCAAACGGAGTTTTAAGAGTTGGAGCACAAGTGGTGGCCATGAGCCCCCGAAGTCTGATGTCCTTCGACGAAGTAAACAGTTGCCATGGCGTGGTTTTCTTTTCAGGCTCGGGTCCCTTTCTCTTCGAAAAGCGCGCGGTTTTGGCCAGCAGATACTTCGTAAGGGAAACCGCTGATAAATAAATAAGTTCATAGATAAGCAAATGAACAGAGAACTTCCTTGATGCATCAATAGATAAAGTGGAGCCAACGTGTTTGTTGCCCTCGCCGTGTGCAGGAGAGCCAGTACTGCGACCTTGGAGAGTCTTTGACCAGCTGCTGGGCTTATGGATTCAGATAGGGTTTGTCTCAAAGTCGGCGACCTTTCAATCCTCATGTTTCCTTAGAGAGTCTTTGACCAGCTGCTGGGCGCATTGGTTTCCCTTTGAATCTATCCCGAGGGAAAACCGAGCCAACGCGAGACTCAGGAAGTGGGGATTTTGGTTGCCACTTTCTGTGCCGATGGGATTTTTCGGTCACATGAATGCATCGGCGAACCAGACATGGCCCTGCGACCACTGTGATACCTTGGAAAACATCTGAAAAGGGAAACTGCCCACCTTGATTGGAGCCAGTTTTCAGATGAGTCTGTCTCTAACAGGGGGGATTTTTGCATGGGATGGTTCCCTCCAGGTTTCCCTTTCAAAACAACGGGGTCTCCAGGAAGTTAGCCCATCCGCTCCGTTCCAGGCACGGCGTCGCCGGCGCTCAGCGAAGCGGGAGAGATGGGGGACTCGTCCTCTGCCAGCGTGCCTCGGCCATTTTTTGATCTCTGAGTCGGCTTCTTGTGACCCATTGGGGGGTCTGTCGCTAGGTACTTAGTTGGCTGTGGCTCCAAAAAGTGATGCACCAAAATGGCACCAAACGGTAAATGGAACCACAGACTAACACCTGCGTGACCCTAGCGCTTCAACTTTGAGCCACACCCGATTCAGCCTGGATGTTCCAACGACTTTGGCTGGAGCTGGTTCCAGTCATGGGGGTTGATGCAGATCAGGCCTAGTTGGCCATGAAGCTTACGAGTCGGAACCACCTCAGAAGTGGCTGGTGGACATGACTCCCTGCCCAAATGGTGTCCACCAACGTCCCCATTGGCACGGCAGAATTGGAGCGAGAAAGCACAACATACAGCCAGAGACGGTGACCTATTCCAGCAAAGGATGTCAGGTTAAGTGTTTCTTGGGAACCCCAACCAAGCAAGTCCCAGTTGCGTTCCCTCTCCTTGTGTTTCTGTTTCTCGCTGTCTCTCTGCCTTGCTCTCTCAACCTCCCGCAACAACACAGGGGCCATGCGAAAATGTTTTAGCCTGTTTGGAGGGCGTGGCTTTGTCTGTGTGTGTGTGGTGTCCTGAGACACGGGCCCTTAAATGGCAGCCTCCCAACCTAAATGAAATGACAGCCGCAGGAAGTTCATACCCATTGCTTTTTGGAAACTGCATATTTTGACTGCTATGAGGGTGCTTCGTCTGGTCTCTCTTGTCTTTTTCTTCTCTCTCTCTATTCTCTGTTCTTTTCCTCTCTCGCTCTCTTTTCTACGGTTACCCTCCCCCAAGCTTACACAGAACTTTGGAGGCCTTGGCTCCACTTACAGCGGTCTGGGAGCTTCCGTGTTTCGAGGTTTGTGTGTTGTTTCTGGGCTTCCTTCAGGTCAGCAGCTTCATGGAGCAAAGGGACGAGGCGCCTGGCTCGCTTTCGATCGGCTCGTTCTCGTGGGCGTGTGTTCAAAGTGGAGCCAAAACGCAAAAAAAATGCTGGCGCCTCTTTGAGCTGGTGCCCTCCCTTCCCATTAACATGGCAATTGACAGGGACCCGGTCCCTTGAAAACGAATTTGATCTTCCAGGTACCTCCCCACAGGTGCCATGTTAGTTGGGGGAAGGGTACCCTTTTTGCGGAAGGTTTTTTAAAGGAGCCCAACTGGGCGACCAAAGCCATTGTGTGTTTGCGGGAACCATCACACACACACTGAGGTGCAGTAGACCCCGTTTTTTTCTCCCTCATGTCCGTTGCGGTTGAAGCCAGTCTTGTTTTTGGTTTGGGCGTGGAATCCACCGGCGAATCTGGGGAGGGAAGGCCTGGAGAGGGAGGCTTGGTGTACATGCAAGATGTGGGCTGGGGGTACCCGTTTTGGGTTGCTTGAATGGGAAGTTACAGGAAAAGCCATCCACATGTAATTCCTATCTGTGTATATCACAAATACCTTGATATAGGTTCTGATTGGGTTCTGCTTGTGAGATCTCTTTTCCCTTGCATTGGCCTTCGCAAAAGGCATGGGTCCGGACCTTTTGACCTTTCGGTTTTTCCTGATTTGGTCCATTCGTCACAGTTCCAGCAGCCGAGCTTTTTGTTTCTGGGTGCCTAAGGGGGGACTGAGTGCCAGGTTGTTCTGCAGTGGCACTGGCATGTGAAAGAGGACTCTGCAGGGAACACTCCAACAAGCCACTCAAACCCAAGAAGAATCAAATCTTCAGGTTGAAAGTTCCTACGTGTCGATGTTTTTTTGCGGAGGCCGGTGTTGCAGGCTTTTTGAACTCTTCGCGCATGTGCAGATTTCTGGGACCACACTTCTGGGGAGTGTTCTAGGATCACTGAGCCTTGTTTTGGTTCAAACGACAAGTTTCCACCTTTCTCGTATGCCTTTCTTTGCTGTCGCGGATTGCCAGGTTTCAGCCAGAGCGACACCTCCTGAAGTCCCTGTTTGGGCTCCTCCATATGCTGGCAGCTTGCAATACCTTCAGGACGCTTGAATCTTGCCCATGCGAGCGAAGGTTGCACGGCATCCCAACTACCACCATAGTAGATAGCCAGCCATTGTCCTTTGATTTTTAAAGGGCATGCGTAGGGAAATGGAATCACTGCGCTTGCCGTGAACAGGTTTTGCAGTTCTGAACGTTGGCAGTGGCTTTGAGGACATGCTGGGCTACATGGATTCCTACTGTCAAGGCTGGGCGATGAATCCTTCACAAAGGGTGAAACCAAAGGCAAGAAAGAGCATCTCGAGAAGTCGGTCCTTCACCCATCGAGGTCGCTGCTGCTGTTGTTCCAATAGACAGGTGTCAAGGGGGGTACCGAAATGGGGGCCCAGGCCTGGAAGACGAAACCAATGGCTGTGGCTCAAAGACATGCACTGAAGTAGCGCGCCTTTGCAAGTGCCGCCAAAGACTAAAAGCCGCTGAACCCTAGCTCTTGATTTTTGAGCCACACCCTAAATACCTCGGGCGCTCAAAGAGACCCTTGGCCGGTTCAAGACTCGCCGGCCAGGCATGCGCTCCTGGCAGCAGCAGTGGGTAAGCCTTGTGGAGACGGCGTGTAGGACGTGTCCCGTGTTGTCCCGTTGCAGAGTTGCGGATCAGGAAGTGGCTGTACATCAGCAAGGCTCCTTAAAAGATACATTTTGCCCAATTGAACCATGGCTTTTTCCACCAAAATAAAGGGACACCACCATTTACAAGGCAATGTTCAGGTGTATAATGTAAGGATCCCTGGTCAGTCTAGGGGACACTTCCACTTCCATTCTTTCCAGGGATCCTTCTTTTCAGAAAGCCATCAAACACCCTGAAAACACGGATCCGGTTTTTGAAAAGAATGATGGTTGAAAAGAATGGAAACGGAATCAATCCCTAGAATCAGAGTTCCAAGGTAGACGCAGATACCTACGCGTTCATCGAAAGGAGAAGCCCTGGGTTTAAGCCACCGGAAGCAGCCGGGTTTGAAAAAGCAGGATGAATGGACAAGGAGTCACCCCTCTAGTACAAGCCACAGAGATGATTTTTTGTTTTAACGGTTTTCCGTTAACCCCTCCTTCTTGGGGCACCCATTTTGGAAACGCAACTAAGAAGGGAGCCACACCCAAAGGACTTTGATTTGACCCGGGGCCAAATTGCGCGATGTCACTAGGGGGCTTTGCGATGTCACCCTTTCCTTCGACAAGGTCTGCGAATGAGTGCGCTTTGCCCAGATGTGAAGCCCTGAAAAGTTTGTTGCATTTTGCTTGGATGTTAGGACTTTAACTTTTTGCCAACGAATGGGTTTTCCATTAAACCACTAAAAGTTAAGCTTTTAGCAGGGGAGCAGAAAGCAACCAAGACAAAACCATCGTGTCTTCCAATCAATCGGCGCAACACGTGTCGCAATCGGCTGCAGGACTGTGCTTGACTCTGACTTCAAGGAGAGCGCGAAAACGGCGTGTGCCGAAGCGACACATGAGCTACACAACCAAATCCCGAGAATTGAAGGCTAGCATGGGACAGTCCCGATCATAAAGAGGTGCCGCAAGAAGCCGTTTTGTTGACATGGATTTGGGCAGACCGTTTAAGTACTGTTGATTTTGCGCCAAATAAAACCAGTTGCAGTTGGGAGAACGTAGATGGCACAGTTCTCCCGTTTTGGTTTAGTCATCCCCCTACGAGGAATTCTGCCGTCTGCTTAACCCCTTGAACTACTACCTTGAAGTCGTACTCCCCGCAGATGCACAAAAACAAAACCCAACAAGGGTGCCCCGAAAAGTAGATTCCTCTATACATGAGGGTTTGTTGAGTTCCACGTCGGGACATACTACTTGAATTTTGAAGGCTGGCCAAATGCAAAAGTTTTACATGTTATGTGCTTGGGCGTAAGTCGCAGTGACAACTGGACCTAAGCCCGTCAGCCAGGGACAAACTTTGGGCACCTCTGGACGATGGGTCCGGCTCTATTTCCCTCGGTGGGTTTGGACATCACCTTATTTAGGTGAGTTTCGCATGGACATGTTAGTCGACGTATAGTGGCTGGCGATTTTAAAGTGTGTGATCCAGGAGATGGTGCTGGTTGGAAGTCTGGCCTTATCACTGGAAACTCCTGGAAGCGACGTGGACGTCGTGTGCCGCGGCAAGAAACCAAGGATGCCGAGGTCCGGGTTTTTGCTGTTGCTACGATTCATTGTTAAGCCAATCCAAAAGGGCCTCTACGGGACCAAATCCTGTTGAAATGCAAATTAAGGCATGTGATTTGATTACCCGCAGGCAGACTTACAAGGGGTGGTTAAATTTCCCTGAAAAGGAAGGCCGGGGGTTTCAAGTCTTCCGGGCAATCCAAACGTTGGACTCTTTCGTGAGCAAGGAAGACCCCAGATGGCGATTTTGAGACTCCGAGGTGCATGACCCATTCTCCAGCGGATCAAGTCGATGCGGTGGCAGTGCTGAGGAAAGTGAAAGAGATATTGACCTCGGACAGCGGCTTGTCAATCCTGGTGGTTCTCCTTGAATGCTCTGACATGTCCTGGTTTCAACGACCGTTGTTTGAGCCATGATTCAAAGAAGTGTCTGGCAGGCAACCAACGCACAAGCGACCGCCAAGCGCTTGAGCCAAGGTCATTCCAGTGGATTCCCCGAGGGCTTCCAAGCTGTGGCGCGGGGCTTCGGTGTGTCGCTGTCAAGTGTCAGCTTCCCTCTTGGTGGTTTGGTGGGTTGGTGGTTGGATGGCTCTCCAATTTACCCACAAGAACCCAGGGGTTCAAATTCACCTCCCACCAATGGTTGCTTGAAAGTTCGTGGCAGACGCGCAGTTCTTTTGAGGTCATTGATGACGCTCGGATTCCTATCTTGGCGGTATCATCGGAGAACCAGGTCCTGGCATTCCGGCTGCAGCTGGCATGGAGAGAATGCCCGGAAAGCCAAGAGGACGCCAACCATTTGCAGAGTACTTTCCCATTTTTTCGTGGTGTGTCTCAAATTAGACCCCCCCAAAAAATGGTTGGCTTCCTGCTGGTTTCTCTTCAAAACCAATCCCAAAATGGTTTCCCCCCAAAAAAGGATTACCCATATGCAACCCAAGACGAGGCCCGCGAAGATTCCGACCGTAAATTTGGCTCCCTGCCCTTTGACTGCTTCGCCTGCGTCCCTTTAAGATAGAAACCTCTATGACCATCTTTCTGAATGCGCTGTTTTGAGGCTCGGCATCCTTTTGGGGGGCTATTTTTTTGGACACCTTTAACATGTAATCCTTGACCAAATCATGGAGCCCAAAGTCAATGGGTGTTCATAGGGCTTAGAACGGTGATCAAAGCTAAACCACCAGCAAATCGCAGGTTGTAGTGCTCTTTTCCATTTACCGGGGCAACCCATTGTAGCCACGCCATATGCAAGCCCACGCCGTTTTTTTTTGGGTGAGTCACCGGGGCGCCACGCCCGATTTGCTCAGGTGGACCTCGCCATCAACTCCCATCACTCGATCCAGCATGTGCCTTGGCTATTTGATGCCCCAAAGAAATCGCGAAACATCTCCCTGTCCAGTAGCAGGGAACCCACCACAGGGTCCGTTTTTTGTTGTTGTTGTTGTTGTTGTTTTTTAGGAAGACGGGCCCCCGTATGAGGTTCCATGTTAGTGGACGGGAGGGTATCTCCCTCTGAAACCAACCACAAGTAGAAAGAAACACACGCACACACACACACACAGCTGATTGTCATTCTGCTTCCCCCTTTTAAGCCAACCTGAAAAAGGGTACCCTCCAACCAACAAAGTCGGGACGGATGAGCAGATTTCAGGTTCGGTTTGACTTCCCGAGTCAGAATGTTTCTTTTCAAAATGGTTATGATTTTCTCCCCTACACTCCCCAAATCCTGGGCCCTGTTTTGGTGGCTTAAAGGGAAGCCAAAAAGTAACGGCCCATGTTTTTAGGCTTCCCCTATTCTGAGAAACATGCAAGAAGCTGAATGTTTCGACTGCGCGTAAAGCGTAAAGCGTTGTTTGATCACGGACTCATCAAACCTCGCATCACCTGCAGGAAGAACGCACTTTTTCCAGGTCCTTCAAAGGAATAGTAGATTTCGGTCGCATTCGGCGATATACTCTTCTTTAGATTCACGGGGGACCTCCCCAAGCATTGGGTTCCAGGTCAGGCAGAGTAAGTAGACATTGGGATTTGTGAGTGTGCTTTTGAGGGTAGCCTTTAACCCGAAGGACCCCCCACTCTTTCTGGGGACTCCATCGCCAGGTGAAGTGGTTCCACCACATCGGAGCAGTGCCACCCAATCCTCCCAAAGCGGGCGCCTCAGGGTTTTCGGTTCCGGCCTATGCTTGAGGATGCCCGAATCACCATAGGGGCGACTAGCGAAGGCCGCCTTTTGTTTTTTTTTGGGGGGGGATTCTTGGGTTCCTTGTTTGGCCCTGACAGCCATGGGACAAAGGGCCCAAATCGCGTGCGTGCCTTTTGGGGCATCTTGGGAATCGCCGAACTCGCGTGGTTCTGTAGTTTTGGGTCTTTCCCGCCTTTCCGTAGTTGAAAGGGTAAGCCGAAAGGAGACGAAACGAGGTGTTGGGGCTGTCAAACTAGACCCCAAAGGTACCTGAGGCCTGCCGTTGGGTGAGCGATGGCACAACCTCCAGCAAGATTTTATCTTACCAAAGGATGGGCGAATTGTGACATCTAGCTTTTCACTTGGTGTATCCCAAATCGAAAGAGGCGGTTTGGATTGGTGGTTTGGATTGGTGGATGCCTTTTCCATCAAAAGGGATACCTTTGCTAGTTTCCCAATTGCTACATTGGTGGCTTGGGGGTTCGAACAAATGCCCCCCCAAAGCAAATGAATATTGGTTGACAAACCACCAAGCCGCTGGTAGAGTTGACTGATGTTGACAAAAATGGTCCAGTCCTGGAAAGGTGAGCGCTTGCAAGAACACCACATTCGATACAGACCTAGCGGATCTTTAGTGGCGAAAGGAAGCGTCAACGGAAGAAACCAATCATTTTCTTTTGGAGCTTTAAAGGGTGTGTTCCCTGAGTTACTTACCCTTTTTCCAACAATCATAGAAGTGGATAGGGGGCTGCCCCAAAAAGGACTGAGTCTTCTGACTTCCCGCTGACTTCCATGATTGTTGGAGGGAGGGTATACCGAAAATGGAGTCAGAGACGTTCGACCAGGTTGTCCAGGTCCCCGTGCTGACCGTGACCCTGCGCTGCATCAAGTGGTGGCTGAGGCCGGGTCTGCGTGGTTAAGCACCCTTCCAAGCACCCCTGAACAACCACCCTGAAACTAGCCAATGGACAACTCGCTAGAATGAGGTACCAATGGGCCCGCACTGCCCCCAAACAAAACTTATTGAGGCCTAATGCCTTACTAAGGCGGGGCGTGTCTAAGTTTTCCAGGAGCATTGAGCTGCCTTGATCAGGACCGATGTGGTCTTGCACGTGCAGAGATGGCTTGATTTCCTTGCATGGGTTTCCTTGCCATGGATAATTCCCTCTGTCATACCAGGGACCTTGAGATTGGTCAGAAGCTCCCGCCGCAATCCTGTCAAAGAGCCTTCGTTCACGAGAAACTTCGATCTGATGAGAAGCCGGAGTTTTCTTCTGGAGTCATGGCGTGTAACTTCTCACCGGACCAGAGCTTGTGGCTAAATGCGGCAAGAAAGAAAGACATATTTTGTGTAAAGCAACGGTTTGCTTTGCCTGCCATTTAACATCAATTAAATGACCATTTAGCAGATCCCGTTAGTAGTTAGTCCCAAATCCCGTGCCAAGCCACGCCCGCAAGTCGACGGCTTTGGTCGCATCAAGCGACTCGTCTCGGCGTACTGTTCAGGGTTCCCTATCATTCCCCTTCTACCCATTGTAAACCTCACTTTTTGGTTGTCGACCCTTCGAGTAAATGCGGGCAGTACCAGGAACTTCCCTTTTTGGTGGTGTTACACAGCCCCTTTTGGTCCAATTGGGGGGGGGTTGAACCCTTGGTGCCTGTAGAGGGTAAAGGGAAACCACCCCCCAAACCTAAGCAATCCACAACACCATGTTTCTTTGTTTATTTAAGGGTACAGGCATTCTTTTTTAGTTTTTTGCTGGGGGTGTTGCTTGCCAAGGATTTTCGAGTCTTCTGCAACTTTTAAACTGGAAAACCCTTCAAACCCTTCCCTCCATCAAGGGGGGGGGGGGTGGGGGTGGGGTGGGGTGGGGCTATATTCAGACACCTATTTGGCTGTGGGTCAGGAATAGATAGTCAAAAGCTAAATGGAACCAACAATAGAAATGCTGCGGTCTGATTCCTGGTTTAAGACTGACCCATGCCCTTTGGCTGTGTCTTTTTTGGAGGGCCCCTCAAATTTGTGGTTTTCCTTTTGGTTTTCGAGAAACAAGCCAAAAAAGCAAAACAGAACAACCACAAATGCTGGTTTTCCATTTGGTTTCCGAAAAAAATAAATAAAAAAGAACAACCAAATTGTGGTTTCCTTTTGGTTTCCGCTTGAAACCCAGAAAAAGGGGTACCCTCAAAAAGAGACACACACCCATTGAGAGGGAAGCTGACTCCGTGCCTGACATCCGCAGGATGCGGCGCATCCCCCGGATGAAGGACGGCGCCCTGCCCACCGTGGCGTGGATGCTGCTGGCGATGCACGTCTCAGCGGAGCAGAGCGGCGGCTCTGACCGATGCCTTTTTGTGGTTGTTCTTTTTGGTGGTGTTGTACAGGTTTCTTTTTTGTTAGTTTGTTTTTTAATAGTTTTTTTGCATGTGTTTTACAGGTTTCCTTCTTGTTGGTTGTCTGGATTTTTTTTTCTTGTGGTTTACAGGTTTTTTGTTTGGATTGTTTGTTTGCTTGGATTCAGTGTTCTGTATGTTTATTGTATTTTTTAGGCAGAACCCAACACGTGTTTTGGTTTCTTTACACTTGGGCGAACGTAGATGGCACACTTTCCGCATTTGAATTCGATTATCCTTGCCTACTGAGATAAGGGGAATAGTGCCATCTACTTTCACTCTCATGTACATACCGGACCTAGTTTTCTTTATTTTAGGTAGGGTTTGGTTTGGTGGGTTCCCTGGTTCCCTGCTTCCCTGGTTGGCCGGCGGTGGTTGGCTGGTTGGTTCACTTTCCCCCTTTTCAGGGCATCTACGAAGACGTGGCTTTTCAGGGGACCCCTTGTACAATTTTTCCACTGCCCCTATTTGCCTTTTTCCTCCCTGTGTCTATGTTTCTCTCTTTCTTAGCTTCCCAGGAATTCTGAAACCCGCAGGGAGTGTTTTCACAAGAATCATCGGACCTCGGAGAACGTGTGGTTTCCCTTTGGTTTCCTTCCAGCCCCCCCTCCCCCCACCTTGGGTGGAAAACATACTTGGAAAGCCTGAACGAACAGTTGCAAGAGGCAAATCCACAAGTGGTAATCAACTCCAAACAGGCTTCCCCCATTTGCATTTGGCTATCAGTTTTCAAAGTTGGAATCAACACGGAAGTGGCTGGTGGACATCAGTTCTGATGTCCGACATTTCGGATCCCTACAAAACCAAGTCCCCTGCAACCAGAAAAACAAACATCATTCCAATGTCCGCCATTTCGGATCCCCTGCAACAACAAAATCGTCCGTTCCCAGTCGGCGCGTCCAAAAAAAGATGTCCACGCGCCCACGAATTCCCAGGCTGTCTCGCCCCCGATCTCCTGGCTGAGAACCCCTTCTCGGCCGTGCTGACGCTCCTGAGCACCTCGGAGATTTCGCATCCGGTTGTTGGGTCAAAACCAATGGGATCCCATTTGAGGTAGGTGAATTCACCACCCATTTTAGTCGATTTTAGTGGGGATTGGGATGTTCACCGGGGGCAATCGTCAATGTTTCCATTTACGAGGGCAAGCCATTTTGGGGTTACCCTAATTTTGACCCACGGCCAGCTGTTTTGGGCCCAACTCTCTTGGTGGAATGCGCTGGTACGTCGTGGAATTGTCAGTTCTCATTCCATCGTTTTCCAGAATGTCATTGGCCAAAAGCACACAGCGACAGTGCTTTCGAGCTCGATCTGCCACCCAGAGGCAAAGCAGTGTGCAAGTTGTGCAGCGCAAGAAACATCGCTTGCCTACTGGCCATTTGAGTGGGTGAGTCTACGACTTGGTTGTAGGACATGTTTTTTGAGGCTCGGTAGCTTTGTTTTGGGGTGGGTTTAAGGGAAGCCACAAAGAAAGCCATCTTTGGGGGTGCAGCCCGATGACATATCCTGGGATTAGGTGACCCAAAGATAACTCCGCTTCAGGATGCTTGCCGGGTCTTGAAGTGGGGAAGCCACCATTTCAAGGTTGGAGAATAGGATTCGGCATGGCGGTATGTCGGCACATCTCCAGGTGGGTCATGGTCATTTGACTCCCTGTGGGATTGTAACAATTGTCACCGTCCGTTTTTAGTCGGTGGCTGCAAACAACCACCATTTTTGCCGATATTAGTGCGGCTTCGGTTTGGTCCGGCTCAGTTTCTGCCTCTGGAAACCTATTTTGGGGTTCGTCAACAGATTCGGCTCGTTGCTGTTCCTTTGTGTAATCGGCTCGGTTTCGGTTTCGGCTCGGTTTTCGGTTCGGGTTGATTCAACGGGATAGGGTTTCAGCTGACTGCCGGACCCCCTTCAATCCTGGCAACCCTTCTCCGGCCGATTGGCCGCCGGACAGTGGTTCTTGTCCGTGCACGGTTCAGCACATGGAGCTCAGTTGGTCTCATCAACTTCTCAGAGGTTTCATCGGCATAGCATGGCAAAATCAATGAGGGGATGGGTTTAGTAAAATCCAATGTCATTGGGGGGGCTCACATGGTCTCCTTTGTTGTTCTTTGATTTCGCCTTTTTGGTTTTCCCGCTTTGGTTGCTCCGGAGCCAGATTGGGTTTGTCTCTAAAAAGGAGAACCCCAAAACCCGCGGTTTTTCTTCTCTTTAAACCCGAACAGGGTCCCCCCCTTCACATCAGGCACTCCTTTGTAAGAGCCCAAAGGTCTTGTCCGTGAATTCCACCAGCCAGCCGCCCGCTTTGAAGAGTGGAAACAGAGGTTGTACTCCCCAAGCATGGTCCATGGCCAATTTCGGAGACCTTCCTTTTTTCATAGAGGGCTCTACTCCCCCCCCAACACTTCCCCCCCCCCCCAAAGGCTAAGGGAAATGAGTTTCGGACAAGAATTCACGGCCAAGCAAAAATAAGCAATGAATATGGGCTTTTCTTGAGAACAGCTCCTTTCAGGGTACCCTTGAAAAAGCGCACACCAAATGGGAGTTGCTCAAAGTGGTGCGTCCCTTTTTGGTATTTGAAGGGAAGCCAACAGAAAACCAATCATTCTTTGGGATCCCGGAGCACGTAATAGAACCCTGGCTCAGGTAACCCTTGGTTGGTGGTTTGGATTGGTGGGAATTGGGGAATTGAACCCCTAGTCAGTGTTGGAGCTGCATGGGCAGGTAGCGTAACCTCCAACCCACCAAGCCAAAGAGGGAAGCAGAGTGAGCCACAGTCAACACCCATAGAGGAAGGTTCGCAAGGGATATTCCCAATCAGAAATTCGTGAAGCCGCCTTCTTAAATTCTCGCAGCATGGTTCTGGGAGGATCATTCTAACACCGGGTTTGATTATGACTCAGATAATGTTTACAAGATTTAGATGCCCTGGGTTGTTGGAGGTATCCAACCGCAACTCGAGGTTTCCCCCAACTTTACATCCTCCAAAAACAACATGCAACAAACTCCGTATGGGTGTGTCTTTTTGAGGGGATCCCAAAATAAATCAACAACAATAAAGTTAAACTGGTGTTTCTCCTTTTGGTTTTCCTGTAAAACGCACCAAACCAATGGGGTGTACCCCGCAAGAGACAGACCCTATATGGCTGTGGGTCAGAACCAACGGCGCCATTTTGGGGTAGGTGAATTCACCACCCATTTTAGAACCTATTTGAGTGGTTGGATTGAATCGGATGTTCACTGGGGGCTAACCGACTTGGATTTTGACAAGCCCATGGCCATCTGACTTTTTGTTTGGGGGGTGCCATTTTGACTCTGGCCAGACCCATGTGGGGTGCCATGACCCACGTTGTGGAAGTTCGCTGGCCACGAAGCCCGTGGCGATGGAACGTCGCCGCCTTTCTCGAGGCGCCTTCTTCCAGCGGTACACCACCGTCAGCGGCCTGGATGGCAAGCTGCGCTTTGAGCGTCTCGGATTGAAGCCGGGAAGAAGCAAAGCGCCGGGCCGGAAGTGCTGCGCGGTGTGTGCTGCTTTCCGTCTTTTGTGTTTTTCCCTGGGTTTTGGGCGTTTTTCTTCTTCTTTTTTTCGTGTGTTGTAGGCTGTGTCTTCTCATCCCCAAACCACCAATCCATGAAGGGTTAACTGATTTCAAGTTGAGTTCAGGGATGCCAAGAGAAGGAGCAAAGCCTATATTTTTTTGGGGTATGCACCCATTTTGACACCTACCTCTTGTTCCTCCCGGAGGCGCAGCGGCTGGGGTTTGTTTTCTTTGGGTTTAGCTTTGCTTCTTGTGTAAAGGGGAAAGAAGCCACCAGTTAGAGGGAAGCAGACGGGTGTGTGCTTCTCATGGGACATACGTTTTGTGGAGATCCAACATGTTGAGTCAGAGTATGCAACTTTGCCACCATTGGACAGAAGCAAATTGATATCATTCCACTGGAATCGGGAGGCGGGAGCTTACAGCTTTGCAATGTAGATACCCTCCCACCAGTTAACATGGAACCTGACGTGGGTTCCTGGAAGACCATTTTCCTTCTAAAAGAACCCCCGAACGTCAGGTTTTACGTCTATTGGTGGGAGGGTATATTAGATTGCAAGATACTGCCAGATTTTGAAACGGACATCCCATCTGCCAAGTCTTTGCAGCCCAACTGTTTTCGGTGGACGACTCGCAGCGGCGTGGCCCAACGCCCTGGGTTTTTCTTCTGGGCAACAGCCGGTTGAGCCCCAACTGCGCGCAGACGCCGGGTAGCTTTTTGGGAAGTGCCCAGAGTTTGCAAAACAGAGAGTTTTTATTTTTTTGAGCTGGTACCTTTTTAAGGTGGCATATTTCTTCTCTGGGGACATAATGGAAAACATGTTTCTTGTCGTTTGAGACCCACTCCAGTCAAGCGCTCCGATCCGGCGAGCTTTTTGGCGTCTGAGGAAAGGCTCAGCGGTGTCTGTCTTCCAGCAGCACGCGCGCCCGAAGCGGCCGTGCCACGCAGATCTGGTGGTGATTGACCCTGAAACAGGACTGACCAATCGATGACCAAACCGCAAATTTGGGTCGAGAATTGATGGGTCCTGTTGGAAATATGGGTTTGAACCCTACCCTGGGCTTCCCGTTCGATTGGGTCCACTAAAAAAAGACCAAACCGCCTTGGGTCCTTTTGTAACATATTGCTTTCCCCAAACCAGCTGTATACCCTTGTGCTGGCCGGGTCCAATGGGAGCACCTCGGCAGAGAGGGTTGCTGAACCCGAACCTGAACAGATATGGGGTTCAATTCCGGGTCTGAATTTTGACGAGGGAGCCTTTGGTCGACATCAGAATTCGGGGCTTCGCTTTGAGGCGGTTCCGACTCGGAAAAAAAAATATCCATAGCTGGTCGAGAGGCAGAGATCGAGCGGCCCGGGGGAGCCGATGGAGTCAGGAGTGAATTTGGCACCTCCCATGTCACCGGCGACCCACATCTTGCTGGTTCACGAGCTGCTTCGTGCGAGGCACTCGGTGATGGAGGAATATGGTCGATCTTTACCTCACTAGATGTCACTGGTTGTTCTTTGGTTCCAACCATTTGCCCTGAGGGTACCTGGAAGATCAATTCCTCTTGAAGGGACCCGTGTTAGGTGCCATATCAGTGGGAGGAAGGGTATCCTCTTTCCAACAATTATGGAAGCGGACAACGGGCCTTTTAATTTGATGGTAGTCCTTCTTGGCAAAAGGGTATAGTGCCCTCCCGCCAACAAGCATGTTTGCCGAGCCCTTTATTGGCAGACTACTGTCCTCTGGGAGACAAGGCCTTTGTACTGAACCATGTTTGGAGATCCCGTTTGCCAGCAGAGAAGCTTTTGTATCGCGAAGCATTCCTGTGCCAGGTCGCTGCTGAAGGATACGTTATGCTCGGGACAGAGCCATTATCTGCATGCTGCTTTCCAGCCGGCGTCTTGGCTCGCATGTTCAGGGAGCCGTGCCCACGGTCCACACAAGTTTTGACCAGGCTTCATGAAGTTCCGCCTGAAAACCACTCCAAACGGGGTATCCTCAAAAAGGAACACCCACTTTTTAGGTGTTCTGAGTAGCTCTACCCAACCCTCGCCCTGTTGGCAGCAAGGCTGCTTGTCAGTAGTCAGGATGGCGCCGACGGGCGTTTTCAATTACACAGGTTCTGCTCTCATGGTACGCACCCCAGACCTCTCATTGGAGCCCTTGGGTTGGTGGCCAGACGCCCAACGGATGCAAGCCGACCATCTTAAGGGACCGATTCAGCAAAAAAAAGCCGCGCAGCGCCTCGTAGGTGCCAGAGTTTGCCAATTCTTTGCCCGCCTCGTCTTCGGGAAGTTTTGATGCATTGGCCGCTCAGCTTCCAGAAGAGCGCGAGAGTTTCTGTTCGCGTTTTTGTTGGACTGCAGGTCCAGAAGTGGGAAGAGGCCCAACTTGGAAGGGACATGTTTTTTTGGGCTTCTCAAGGCCACTTTTTGGGGTGGCTCGCCTTCAAGCCATTTTTGGAGGGTTTCAGGGTGCTGTCATGGACCCAGCAACCGCCCGTGCTGAGGTCTTCGTGAATGGAAACGGAGAGAGCTCATGTACAGAGCCCTGGCAGCCAGGTCGTTTGCTTGGAGGCTTGAAAGTGAGAATCCCATGGTTGAGAAGCTCACAACAGTCCAAAGATGACGTCAAGTAGTCTTGACGTTCGCTGAGCGCTTACGGAATGACATCGTGGAAAGGGGAATTCCAGATGAATAAATCCATCCTACCAGTAGGGGGGGGGCGGGTTCCCTTCCTAACGTGAAGGATTCCCACTCGCCCCCTATGAATGAGTCAACCCAGGGTTCGTTCATCCGAGATTCACGCGAGGTGTCTTACGGAAGACCGTTGATTGTCCTTCTGGCTTCCCTGAGCAACCCGAAAAGGGCCGAGACCACTCTCAAATGGCCGTGAACATTTTAATAAGGAACCGCCTCCAAAGTGGTTGGTGGACATTAATCCCCACCTCAATAAGGGACCCTGATTAAAACAAATGGGAAAAAGGAAAGACAAAAACAACCACCCAAATGGACATGCGCACGCACAAAAAGCCGAGGTGGAGCTCGTCCGAATCCACAGCGTTCACAAGACCCCATGGTGGCAAGCGCCGTTTCTCGCTCGCTGGGATATGCAAAGCCGCTTGGAGGCGCGCTCCCGGGAGGGACGTTGAGCCGTCGGAAGGGGGCTGGCGGTCCGTGGCCTGGAAAAACCACACAGCGGTTGGATTTTTCTTTGGCTCAGTTGTTCAGTGGCACCCTTTTTTGTTTCCCCTTTCTCTTTTTTTGGGTGGCTGCCCCACTAAAAATGAGGTCTTCACCAAAAAGGGTTCCCTTGTTTTCTTCCAGGGTCACTGAACAACTGAGTTTGTCGTTTGGCGTGTTGGGACTTGCAGATGGCTCTTGTAGATATCCAAAGGCTGGGATGTCCTTCAAACACAGGGCCCCACCCACGAATGGCTATGTTTGAAACTAAGGGGACCCCCATTTGGGATCATCTTGGCCTTTAGCCCCAAAATGGTACCCTCAAAGCTGACACAGTCACATTTCTGAGCCGATGCGAAGGAGCCTTGCCCAGGAGCGATCCGAATCTTTGGTCCGCTCGCGGCCTTCACCCCTTGATCACCCGCGTTGAACTTGCGTCGGCAGCCGCCTCTTGTGGCCATGGTTCAAAGCCAATGGTACCCACCCATTTTAGTGGGATTGGGATGTTCACTGGGGTTGCGGGGTTTTGACTCATGGCCACATGACTCCCGAAATGCGCGTGTCTTATGTTAGGGGACCCTCCTAAATGGCGGTTTAGAACCAACCAGCGGGGAGTGCCCTCAAAAAGACGCAGCGGCCGGATCATGTCCACCGAAGTGTCCCCCATTGAAGTTCACACCCTGATATCGCCGATTGCCAGGCGCATCTGTTTTGTGAGCAGCAAGCCGCGGGTCGATGCTGCTTTGTTCAAAGCCAGGCTGCTTGTCTGAGTTTGGCCAGTGATAGATGCGAGTCAAGTGATATGTGGGTGTGTCTTTTTTGATGGTACCTCCTTTTGGTCGGTTTTGATGGGACCGGAAAGGAAACCCAAAAACATGACACCCATGTAAGTCCAGTGCTTGGACGGCATTCTGATTCGATGCTCTGAGGCTATCACTTTGGCTCCTTGGAATTTCATTTGCCGACGCTTGTCTTCAAATACCGGTGCTGGTGAAGTAGCATATGTTCTCAATATCTGAACGTTACATTCCATATTACATTATGTGTTTTGTTCTTTTGAATACTGCACGTGCAGCTTGGTTTAAGCTATCCTTCATTTTCGGAAAAAGCAAACATGACCAGAAGCAAACCTTAGATGAACGTAGGGCAATGGGAGCTGTGACTCATCGACTCGGGGGTTGGGAATCCACCGACTTGGAAAAGAAGAAGAACACACAACAAGAAAAACGGGTCAGCCACAAACCACGTGGGAATCATCTGCATGGCGAACTGTCTTTCTTTGCGGTTTCCGAGGACCCATGCGCTCGTTTGTTTTTGGTGGAAGCCGATCAGCCCAGGTGTGGAAACGACCGGCGATGAGAAAGTTGGGCTGGCTCTAGATGAAGAAGCTCCCATGCTGCAAACGTGACAAAGCAGTCGACCCCAAGGTTGGGCAAGGCTACTGAAGCGAAATCCTGAAGAGGAAGTGCTTTTTTTGGCAAAGAAAAGGGGCCAACTAGTTACTTGTAGTTTACTTTAATTCCAATACTCATGACTAGATTTGGATTTGACGGACCCCACGGACCCATTCTAATTGCTGCAACCCTTATATCAACCCTTTGTGGTAGATTTCTAAGCGACTGAGGCTTTGCACTGCTTGAGGAGCATGCAGGCATTGGCGTCTGAAATGCAGAGCTGGGCTGCAGTGAAGAGCAGGTGAGAGGCGCCGGGAATCTGGCGTTCACAGCTGCCAATGTGTGGGAGTCAGCAAACCGTGGTCAAAGATAACATTGGCAAGCTGTGTGTCCTCTGTACAACTGTTTTCTACTTGTAAAGGCATCTGAGCCAAAGATCGCGTTTTGCGATCTGGATTCCGAGCTCAGACGATTTCGCGAGTGCCATGCACGGCTCCTCAATTTATCGTGAGACGTTGCATCGCCTGCATGACTGAATTGAGACGATAAAGGTTGTCAGAGCGGTTTGCGGCTCTGCAGCCATGCTGTACCATTCTGTGAGTCAGAATGCGGATTACGCATGGCTGTCTGAACAAACAGACTTCCAGGAGGGTGCTTTCAAGGCAAAGCAGAGAGCTGACAGTGCGGCTTTGAAGGTTGCTTCTTGAGGAACAGCAAGTGAACTGAGCCGACCTTGCACTGTCAGGCTGATTCAGCGCAATTCACCAGTGCTCGCTTTCATGCGCAACTGCGCATCACCTTTTGGTGCGGGCAGTACCAGGTCCGTTGAATTCGCTGAAGCAGACTTGCCATCTCCAAACTGATAGCTGCATATGGGTCAGGATGGCTGCTAGGAAATTTGAGCTGGCATGCGGCATGGGTCGAGTACTTACACGCCAGGAATGCCTTTGACTGCATTTTCCTTGGACAAGAATCCCCCTATTCACGCTCATTTGTCGGAGAGGCCTTTCACCGGTTGCTCGCTTGAAGCCTGTTGCATGCCCAGTATGAGTTGCAATGGCATCAGCAGATGCAATGTTCCTGCTGATGCAAGCCACTTTGTCTTGCGGCCCACGGCAACATGGAGCTCAACTCATACCACCATCTCCCCTTTGAGAGATGTTCCTGTGTCAGCTCCGTGACCGTGTGGCCCAGGCTGTAACCTACTAATTGGAAGCGGGTTGATGCCAATGTGCCGATCAGGCAGAGGGCAAGCCATCTTTGCCCCCCGGTCGTGCGTCTAGGGTACGGCAGCATGCCGAGCTTTTCAAGTGCCTTTGCCCCAGATGGAGACTCACCCCCTCCTTGCGCATTGTTGGCGCTTGGCTGCGGCTATGCGCCAAATGCCGGAAGGCCAACTGGAATGAAACGAATCACCGGACAGCTGGTTTGCTTCGAATTGTGGCCTCCCACAATTTTCTGGCGCAGAGCATGACCAAGACCCTCTGAGAAAAGAGTGAGAGGAATCCGGTTCTTCAAGCAAGCAAAAACAGACATGGGTATGGGTCAATATCAAACCACCAGCGCAGATTTTAGGCCTTGATTCTATCTGGCAGGCTTCCATTCACCCATTTACGACCCGCACCCAAATGTCGCTTTTGCCACCCAGAGAGCTTTGGTCGTGGGTTCGGTGGGACCCTGCAATGATTCGCATAAAAAATGGGCCGAAGCCTTCGCGCGGTGTGCTGCTGCCGCGTGGCCGCCCTTGCGGTGTCATGTTTGGGAACCCCAGAATGAATATTTCTTTGTTCCTTTTTTTTGGGGGGGGGGAGGCGGGAGGGGATGTTCCTTTTTTTTCCCCAACCGCTGAAAGCTTTGGGGTCTCAGCCCAGATACGCTCCGGCATGGTCTGGGGCGGCCCTGAGGGAAGGTTCCACGAGGGTTTTAGCAGGGTTCCACCAGGGGTCCACCAGGGGTCCACCACAGTTCCACCAGGGTTCCACCAGGGTTCCACCAGGGTTCCACCAGGGTTCCACCAGGGTTCCACCAGGGTTCCACTAGGGTTCCACGAGGCTCTGCGAGGGCTGCAGGGTGGTGCGAGCGCTAAAGAGAGCACCGCATGCTGTTGGGGATATCACCTGAGCTTATTTTTTGTGGGGGGGGGGACCTCCTTTTGGTTGGTACAGGGAAGCTAAAGGAAGGCACCCTGCCCTTGTGAGAGCTCGATGGTCCCGGCACGCATCACCCACTGGCATGGAGCGGCTTGTTTCTCCCGTTCGCCGGCCAAACATTTTGGACCCAGCGGAGGTGTTTACTATGAATTTGATCTTCGACATGGACCAAGCAAAGGGTGCAAAACCATTTGATGCTTTACTTTGCGATTCACATACACGAAGACAACATTTTATCCGTGAGAAAAGCTTTCAGTATCAACAGGCTATCGAGACGCTTGATCTGACGACTCCTTTTCCATGCGCTTTATTCTGCTGGCTGCGCAACTGATATTGCTCGATGCGACGCAGAGCGCCGTTACTGAAGCTCCGTCCGCATTGGGGGGGGGGCCGCACGGGGGCGTCTTTGTGCGGCTTCTTTTTTGAAGCAGACTATGAGCCTGACGTCTTGTAGATTGAGGATGCTCGTTTGGAGGACTCAAAAGGCTTCGGGTTCCATGTTTGGGGAGAGAACCAGCCTCCACAGATCATGGACTTGTCTTCTTGACTGCTATTGGGTTGGATCTTTAGACTTTAACTTTTTGGGCACTAAACTCCCAAAAAGTTAAACTTTTTGCAGGGGGGTCAACAGCAACCAAGTCTTCCATTGAGCGCAGTCAATGGCCTCGCGCCTCGCTTCGCAGATGTGTTGGCCCAGGTTGGCTTAGATGCCTTTGGCATCGAGGTGAAGATCACCCCAGACGTATCTTGGCCGGCCAGGCAGGTAGGAAGGACACCATTCTCCCTTTTTGGCCTGCGGAAGCATTTCACCGACAGCATGGAGGGGTCCATATATGTCCGTTTTCGTTAAATGAATCATAACATATTTTTTGGGGTTGACGTGATTCCTTTCGTGATTAGGGAGATGTACGGAGCCTGGCGGAAGGAACCTGGATGAGTCTGCCTTTTCAGGATCAGTACTGCGGGCTCTTAGACGTGGCTGAGGTCAGCAAGGATGGTGATGAGGGCGTGGAGTGCAGAGAGGACTGGCAATGCCCTATGGCGCGTAGCTTGGACCAAGAAAAAGAATTTGGAGGGCCCTACTAATCAGAGGACCCGGAAAAAGGTAATTTCCTTCCTAAAAGGGGCCCTCCCCTGATTTAGTACCGTCCTCCGGATGAATCTGAAGCAACCATTACATGCCTTGTCCTGGCAGTTTCTGTAGGGGGGAGCCATCCTCGACATACGAATGGGGATAAGCGGGGGTGTATAGAGTTTCAGGGGCCTCTATGGGTGCTACCCCTACAGTTTCCCTAAGCTACCCCTTGTATGTTATACTGTATAGAGGTATTACGTCGTGGGTACGTACCCCAGGCACCCGTAGCGATCTTCCCTGAGAAGTGGTGCTCGTCCGCGCTGTCAGCCGTTGAAGATGGCCTCAGGTCCCATTTGTGATCGAGCCAGGCTACTTTGCGAGGACGTCTCAGGGCTGTCGCCGTGTTGACCTTTTGATTTTGTCTCAAGCTGGGGTGACCCCATTTTGGATTAGAAGGAAACAAAAGGGAGTTGCCCATTTCCTGGAAGAGAACCAATTTCGTGAAGAAAGCGCCTGCCTTTTGCAGCAAGATGTTTCAGAAAGCTCCAATGCTCATCTAGAGGCGCACGCCCGGCCCCCACTGCCCCCACGTGCTATTTTGGAGGACCGTCTTTTTGGAGTGGTGTTAAAGGGAGGCCACAAGGGGGCTCCCTATTTTGACACACACACACACAGATATTTGGAATTTTGTTTCGCGCCATTGCCTGGCGCGACCGGCAAAAGTTGTGTGATCGACAGCATGCTTTATCATTAGTTGCTCCCTGCCGAGCCGCTGCAGCTATTCGCTGTTTCGATGTACCAGGAACAATGATTGGCAAATGTTCTGATCAATCCATCCTTTGTTGCACGGAGTTGATATGTGCGGTGGCTTCCATGTCGGTGTGAAACCTGTCGGATGGTCCAAAAGGGACACGAAGCCAACAATTGAGATTGGTTCCCCAAATTTTGAGACACCACGAAACCAACAATTTAGCTTGGTTCCCCAAATGGGTATGGCTCAAAAATCAAACACCAGGGGACCGCAGGGTGGAGTCCTTGGTCCCATTTACCAGGGTTCCAGGTTGGGTCCCAGGGTACCAATTTTTGACCCGCCGCCAAATTTTGAGACGCCCAACCACAGCGGCAGGACCTTTATTACTTCAATTCTTCCCGGGGCAGCTGCGTCTGCGACAGCCCCCACGACTGCGACTTCGAGGCGCGGCGAACAGCGTCGGATGCTGGGGGGGCGTGGACGCGACTGGCTGTGGCTCAAAAAACTGGTGCCACGTTTTGGCCCCTTTGGATGGACACACAGACCAAAACCTGCGTAACCCCAGCTCTTCAATTTTGAGCCACACCCAATGTTGCGGCCAGGAACCGAAAACCAAAGGTGGTGGCAAGATGAACACGAAGTGTACAGCAGCACTGTGGGCTGCGGGTTTCGCACCCCTGTTGATAATCTTGTTGTCCAGTTTTCCAGCCACAATGGCTCACAAACCTGGTACCACTTTTTGGCTCCTTGGACACGACCAAAACCTGCGTACTTGAAAGACACGCTCAAGGCCCTACCCATGGTTGTTGTTGGGAAACATTTTACATTTTTGCTTATTGTGGTTTAGTGGTGGAAATCCCAATCCACTTAACTGCTAAAATTCAATTTTGTTGCTCCCCTTGCAACGTCAACCAAGTACCATTTCTTGACGCGCGGCCCATGTTTTTGGCAGGAGATCCTCACCCAGGAGGTTCTGTCCAACGTGTCGGACTGCGTCTTCGCTTGCAAGGTCACCCCTGAGTGTCGTGCCTTCCAGGGGCGGCTTGGCGGAAATGAGGCGGAATTCAGTGGGGTGGTGATTCCACTTCCCTGGTTTTGTAGGAAATCAAGAGAACCAATTTAAAAAGAAGGAACAAAAAACAATGGACAGTGGCTGGTTACCTAGTGGCTTGCTTGGGATCCGCTGGGGATTGGCAATATGTTTGCACACATTGACTGGGGTGACACCCAAAATGGCTTTGTGCTCGAACCCCCTTAACAAAAGAAAAGGTTGTCTTGCAAAAGGGGTGTGCGCCCAGCGTTTTTTTTGCCGGTTCATGCATCTTTAGGGAAATCACAGAATCATTATGAGTGTTCCTCGCAAGGCCACGACCATGTGCCACACAGGGATTCTTGACCATGGTACACTTGTGAGCTGATTCGTCATTGGCAGTCTATTTCTTGTTTCGGACGAGAAGGGGGCAGCCGTTGCTCCCTCAGTTTGTCCATGTCCTGGGAAAATATGGCGGCTCAGACATAGGTACCAAAATGGCACCTTGGTAAATGGAGCCAAAGACGAAAGCCTGCAATGCTCGAGTACTTTAAGTGCAGAGCCACACCCAAAAAACTTGTCTGCTTGTGTCACCTTCGAACCCGGCGAAGGTCTGGACCAGGGAGGTCGTTTGACGGCGTATCTGAGGCGCTACATCCCGAATTCGCACAAGAGCAACTTTAGCTGTCAACTGCTCAGGACCGCCGTTGACTGCAAAGCACGTGTGGGTGACCGCATATGGAATTGTTGCATACCAGATTGGAATACAGGGTTTGGGTTGCTCGATGTCAGGAGACTGAATGACCTGCAACAGCATTTTTGAAGGGGAACAAGGGGTTGTGCTTTTACCCTTTTCAGGTTCAAATCGCAACCCAAAGGAAGGGTGTGTGTAACCACGCCAAGATTGGGCAACAGTGCCTATCTGAAGTGTAACACTACCGGAAATTGGACTTTTCACCCTCTCGAGCCAGAAGGGCTACACGCTATTGGAAGAGCAGGAAAGACGAAACAAATGATAGCTATGACAGCAAGAAGGACTAAAGCGAGACTAAAGAGGGCCTACGGGAAGGCAGTCGGAAGAGAACAACAGTCTCAAGAACGACAGGGAGACCGAGAAGCCGAAAAAACGTGCGCGCGCAGGGGGGAAGGGGGGGCGGGGTTCTTCCCTGCGCATGAAACTTTGTCTTCCCGGAGTTTGGCGATGCCGGAATTGTCTCGTAGTCTTCCGGCGAAACGTCCTGCGGCCAGTCTTTCCGGCGAAACGTCACGTTGTCACGTTGTCGTTTTCTCGGAAATCTGGCCGGAGTCTTCCGACGTTTGAACTCTCCGTTCACCGGAAGTCTTTGTCTTCTTTTAAATTTTGGTATTCTTCTTGTGCTCGTCTGGCAGCTTTCCTGCCTCCTTCCGGTCGTTGTCCTGTCCACTTCTTCGCGGCTGCTCAGAGCTTGGGCTACCGCGCGCTCTCGGAGAAAGGGACTCCACAATTTGTAGCCCCCGGAGAGTTTGACATGCCCAAATGAGGTTCGGTCAAATTTTGTCCCATCTGTCCATGTGGGGTTCGGGACATGATCGCGCAACTTCTCCCAGACTTCTCGCGAATGATCCCAAGTCCTTTCAGGGTCATGTCCGTTGACCGCTCATTTGGGACATCGCGCAGGGCGCTTTCCTCTTCCAGCACGCCTGCGACTCTGACTGGCGATGGTCAAGGCCCAAGCGCGGGCGCTTTTTGTTGTTGTTGTTTTGTTCGGGTGTTGGTTTTTTGAGGGCGACAAGTGGGTGACACAAATGGAGGTTGTGTTTCTTTCAAATGGCTCGGCGCGGTTGGGAAACAAAGGGACACCAGAAGGAGAAGAGGCCAGTTTTTCCCAATTTTGACACCACACACACACACAGGCCAATGGTGTGCGGCTGGTTGTTTTCCTGGTTTCAATCAGAACTTTGACTCAGAGAGACATCACAGCCGCACCCAGTAGATGATAAACTCATCCACTCAGCGCATCTTGAGCTTTTTCATTTCCGAGCGTTGTCCCCGCGCCTGGCCGTGTGCTGGGGATGTGCGTCGTTTCAATATGCGCCAAGCCTCACTCTACAATTAATGTATAGAGGGTCCACATCCAAGAAGGGCCCCCTTTTTAGCCACAACCCCTCACCCAGCCCAACCCCATCCACCTCCCAGGCCGATTGTGCTTCGTTCGGAAACCTCCCTTCCAACACACCTCCACACGTGGTCTGCTTTAGTCTTGCCAAGCTTGTGTGGTGTGTGTGTGTGTGTGTTTCGGGGTGGCCAGCCGGGAGGTGACCAGTACTGCTATCGCAAGCCCGACCGCTCCAGCGAGTGCACTCACCACTTGGCCTGCCTGACCAGCTCAGGCCAGTGAAGCAAGCAAACGCCGTGACGTGTTTTTTGAGGGTACCTTTTCCAGGTTGGTGTGTAGCGCAAAGGAACGCCCTCCCATGTTTTTGGAGGTCCCTGTTTTGACACATACCCAGAGTTTGTGGAAGTATGAGCATGGGTTGTCAAAGACGGGAACGGGAACAGGCTTCCAAAGTTGTTTTTTTCTTTTAAGGCAACAAGAAAGGGTATCCTTATCGACTACGAATGCGACACAGGACACTTCTGCTGCCCTGACCGGCACGGAGAAGCTTGGCAGAGTCGGTCGGTTTCTCGCCGAGCCATCCAAGCCTTGAGTCGCCTAAGGAAATGCTCGCTTGTTGCTCGTCACCATCCACCATCCAGGCCTGCGATGTGAGCACTTGCAGGATTTTTTACACTTCCCCCTTGGGTGTCTTCAACATCACCAGGCAATCCGCCTTTCAATACAGACTTCGACGCATGTGGGCCTAGGCTCTGCAGATTGTATTGTTTCGGTGGATCCTAGCACACTGCTTCGATCAGGCGGGTGGTATAGTCACTACGGTAACGCTGATCATGCTGCCTGGCGAAATCGATTAGCGCGAGCTGCCTAGCTGGTTTGCCTTGAAGCTGGGTTAAGACTTTGTCTTTGTTTAAGACAAAGGCCATACATCTTCATTCGTATCTATTTGGGGAAGTCAAAGAACTGCCAAAGGGAAGAGTGGAAAGCAGTCGCTGCAATGCCACGGCCTGCGTATTTTGCGCCGCTTGTCCAAGGCTGCTAGCTCTGTCAACGAGCCTCGGTGCAACATGGCTGCGGGTTGCAAGGAGCCATGCTCCCATTCAAGCTTCTAGCACAAGCATGAAACAACCGCGATGAGTACGTGTAGGTGTGTCTCTCTGTGTGTGTGTGTGTGTTGTGTTTTGTGTTTTGTGTGTTGCGTGTTGTGTGTTGTGCTGTGTGTGTTGTGTGTTGTGTGTTCTGTGTTCTGTGTTCTGTGTTCTGTGTTCTGTGTTGTGTGTTGTGTGGTGTGTGTTGTGTGTTGTGTGTTGTGTGTTGTGTGGTGTGTGGTGTGTGGTGTGTGGTGTGTGGTGTGTGGTGTGTGGTGTGTGGTGTGTGGGGTGTGGTGTGTGGTGTGTGGTGTGTGGTGTGTGGTGTGTGGTGTGTGTGTGTGTGTCTACATTGTCTATATACATATATATATATATATGATGTATATAGCATGTGTGCGCGCTAGAAACAAAGGAGATGGGCGTGCGCATCGTCCACAGGTGACACAACTGCGTTCGTGCAGATTGGCCTGAGGTTCTTCAATTGCCGAACCTGCGGCCCGTTGCCTGCATTTCATTTTGACACAACTTGCTGGTTCAATAGGCAGGGAATGAGTTGGAATGACCCCGAGAACAACCATCCCCGAGTTGGCTTCCTTTAAGGGAATCCCCAGGTTCATTCCCAACACCCGGAAGGGCATTCCCTACTGAGCACCAGCAAGTTCGGTCTGCCGTTCTTGGCAATTGTTTGGACGACTTCAGCTCGAGCGCGCGAACCAGCCGTCCCAGTCAGCGTCAGCCTAGGCAAATCTGCGATCGCGACTCCTGCGAGTGATGTGCCTGGCAGCACCGACATCAGCTTTCCCGGTGAGATTCGAGGCGCGCTTGCCGAACTTCCCAAAAAATTAGGCACGCTTGCTCTGTTTGTAAGCACAGGGTTGTTTGCAGTCTGAAACGTGGGGGAATGGTCATGCTCCCTATCTCATACGCGCTTGGCAGCAAGGAAACACGCGTACGGGACCACGTTTTTTTTGGTTTCACGCTACCCCAAGCCCTCCTTTTCAAACCTCTTGATTTCATGGGCAAAAAACACGAACACCTATTGATTTCATGGGCAAAAAACACGAACACCGCCGCCTTGGCCCGAAGCGGACAAAATCGACCGCCGGCCGGCCGGCGAATCCCGAAGTCCCAAGGGCAGAAGATCTCGTACACCGACTATGCTGAGCTCCGGCAGGCCATGGCGGCGCGGCAGCAGCGAAGCTGTCTCGTCGGTTCCTTTTTTTGGGGGCATTTTTTTGGCTAGGAGTATTTATAAGTTATCCAGGGGTATGGGTCAAAACGAAATCACCAGGAACCGTGTTTTTTTTTCTTCTTCTTTTTTCTGTTTTTTTTTGGACTAGGTATATTTTGTCTAGATCCCCTAGTGGTGCCCTTTTACCCACTTCTTTGTGGTTTTGGGTTCCCCTACTAAAATAGACTGCAGAAAAAAAGGGTACCCTTATTCTATGCTCGCTACTGGAGGACCTAGCTGTACTATCTATGGGTATGGGTCAAAACAGAATCACCAGACCAGGACTTTTTTGGTTTTTGACTAGGTATTGTGTTGAACTATCTGTGGGTATGGGTCAAAATTAAACCAGGAATCGGATGCAGGTTTTAGTCCTTGGCGTCCATTCAGCGGGGTTCCCTTTTGGGGATACTAATTTTGAATCACAGCCATGTATATATATATATGTATATATATATATATATGATCATGCCTTTTCTGTGCTTTTTGTCGTATCAGGTAACCCCTAGTTGGTGAATGGATTTGGTGGTTTGGGGATTTAAACCCCTGGATTTCTGTTTGTTGTAGTTTTTTATATATATCTGCCGGAGCTTTTTTTGGGTTTTCCCCAGCATCTGAAATCTTTGTCGTGTCAGCCCAGCTAGGCTCCTGAGTCTTCTTTTCCGGCGGTTCTTTTTTGGTTTTCCAGTGTGTTTCATGTGTTGGGTCCCTGCTTGCTTCTGAGTCCTGCATCCATTTTGGCACCCAGTTTGTGAGGCAAGGTGCCACAACGCAGGGCTTCCCACATGGCCTTTGGTGGTTCAAAAGGTGAAATCCACTCGAAGTGCTGGGCGAGGAACACTTGTGCTGAGGACACGGCCGGCCGCTTCGTGATTGCCTTTGTCAACCTAGGCCCAGCAATGGGCGACCTCAGGTTGAGCGGGTACCCGTTCAACGGATTCTATCAAACGGGGTCCGATCGCTACCAAAGGACCATCATGTGTTTCCACATCCGTTTTGGAATGAGTTGGAATCGCCTCACAAGTGGTGTGGACATGAATCCCCACCGAACTCCCAATTTCTTTGAAAGGGTCCCCTATCAAAACTCTGCACCCATTTGTTAGAACCCATTGAACGGCTCACCCAAGCTGCATGACCCACACTGAATGGCCACCTGTCGCCTTCATGCAAACCGTCTCAACGACCCACAACTTGTTTATGCGAGAGAGGATGATCATAGCTCCAAGATTAATGGTAGAATCTTGAACCCAGAATACCTTTTATGGTGATTAACCATATATATATATATATACATATGTTACAAGTTTATACATAGAGTTTCATTGTGAAGCGCTGTCGAAACCACTTCACAATGTTCTAAGCGGCCTCCAGGAACCATTGCACGTGAGTCCATTGCAGCTTTGGGAAATGCCACCCCAACAGACTAGATCCATGCAGGTCCCCTCTCGTTTCTGGATTTGGGTGTCTTCTTTTGATGGACCTGGAACCAAAGAAACCGAAACTGTTTGAGGGTTCTGACAAACCGAGGCTTTCCCAAAATAGTTGGTCACCTTTTTGTTTTGGGGCTGACACCCGGCCGCCTTTTGTTTCCCCGTTTTTTTCTCCGGTTTTTTTCCGTGTTTTTTGTTTTTGTTTTTTGTTTCAGTTTGTCCCGCGTTTCCCTTCCCCCCCCAAAAAAAACCAACACCCCCGAAGCCTCCGGTTTTTCCGCTTGGCTTCGGTTGGCCGGTTGTGTCCAGGGAGCGGCGACCAGAGCGGGAAGCGCTTCGAGGAGCTCTTCCGCGTGCTGCTGGGGGCCTCGGGGCGTGTCTGCAAGCTGCCGCGGGACCTGGACAGCGGCCTGAACCAGGCGGCCGCTTTGGGGGGAGGTGGGTGGCTTGGGGCTTGAGGGGTAGAAGGGTGGGGCTTGGACGGGGGGGTGGGGGCGGAGGGGGAGGGGGTGGGGGGGGGTGGAGTTGGGGGGTTGGAGGGGGGTGGAGGGGTGGAGGGGGTGGGGGGTTGGGGAGTTGAGTTTGGCGTAGGGGGTTTGGGGGAAGGGAGTGGGGGGGGGGCTTTGAGTTCTTTTTAAGTGAGGGAGAGAGAGCGAGAGGGAGAGAGAGAGAGAGAGAGCGAGATTTGGCCATACCCATGGGAAATCGGAAATTGGTGCAAGCCTGGAGATTCCTGTTGAAAACTTGAGATTGTGTGCCTGCAGGCCGCAGAGATCCTGCGCCGCAATGAAGAGGCTGGGGCGGCGGGGCATTGGGGGGCGGCGGGGCATTGGGGGGCGGCGGGGCATTGGGGGCCGCGGGGGGGGGGGGGGGGGAATGGACGATGGAACTGCAAATTGCCCAGATGATCTGCAGTTTTGCGGCCACCCAGAGCCTGACTTTGACAATCACATCTTGGCCATAGCAAGTCTCAATGGTCGCAAGCCACTCAAGGCTGCACACATCCCTGTAAGTGTGAGAAAGAAATTGACTACTTGACCCAGGGCAAATGCCGTTGGTTTTTCTTACAAAAGGGGCCCTTTTCGAGAACTGCAACTAACTGACTCATTATGGGTTGGTTGGCAACATGTGCCCACCAGGAAGACAAAAGGCACCGAGGCATCTTTCTAGGTTTCCAACCTTAAACCAACCATAAAATTACCCTACCCATACTAAACCAACCCTACACCCGCCCTAAACAAACCCTAAACTCTAAACTTACTCTAGACCAACGTCAAGCCGATCCTGCACCAACCCTAACAACACCTAAACGTACCCTAAACTTCGCCTAAACCAACCCTAAACCAATCCTGCACGATCCTGAGCCGATCCTACACCAACACTTATCCCATCCTGAGCTACTCCTAACCATCTTCAGCCATCCCTACACCCACCCTAAAACCCTAAGCTTACCCTGAACCAACCTCAAACTAATCCTACACTTGACCCACCCCAAGCCAGTCCAAAAGTCTTAGGTGGCGATCCTGGCGTGCGGAGGGGACGGCACTGTGACCTGGATCTTGTCGGAGCTCAACGAGCGAAAGGACGGGTGGGGAATGTGCTGTCGTGTTTTCGTGGCGCACAGGGAAGGTTTGTGGCGCCCACTTTGTTTTTGCTGTACCAGTGTTTTTCTTCTGTGTGTGTGTGTCTGTTGATGAATTTATTTATTTATTTATTTATTTATTTAGGTTGTGATTGTCTGTAATTGCTTATGTCTTTTGTGTTTTTATTACATTTATATATTTATTTGTATATTTATTCATGTATTTGTGTATTTATATTTTTATTAGTTAGTTAGTTAGTTAGTTAGTTAGTTAGTTAGTTAGTTAGTTAGTTAGTTAGTTAGTTATTTGGATAGTTAGTTTGGTTTGTTCTTCTTCTTCTTCTTTCTTTTGGGGGGGGGGACTAACTATCTGACTTGGATCGAGGACAAAGGCGATCCTCAAGTATTACTTTGAGGTAAGTGATAGAGTGGTCATAGGAATGACCCAAAGGGTGTGAGTCTTATTTTTGAGGCGGAAAACCGAACTCTAGTTGTAGGGTCTCCTACATGGGTCGAAACACCCAAAGAAGTCACTGAAGCGTTGTTTCAATCGCGAGGACGGAATACCAAAAGGAGTTGCTCCTTCTCGATGGAAATCCACTGGGGTCTGGGTAGTTGTTCAGTTTCCCCATACTCGTGTGTATTTTCCAAGAGAAACTTGCACCCCCAAAGTCGTACCATCGACATTGAGGGCTGTGTCCTCCGGGGCATCGACTTGACCCTTTTCACTTTTAAATGAAAGCATACTCAGTCTGCAGTATGAGCCCTATGTGGTCTTCCGCCATTTCCCTTTGGGGAGCACCTTCCCTCCGTTTGGCAGCGTCTTCTTTTGAGGGCGTTCCCCTTCTTCGTGCTTAGAAGGGAAGCCCGAAATCTACTTTTTTGGGGCCCCCTAAAAAAGGAGGTTGTTTTGGCGTCCCCCTTCTTGGTGCTTAAAAGGGAAGCCCGAAAAGGAGACACCCGGTTTTGTGGGGCATTGGCATTGAGGACCGGGTCTTCCAGGGCATCATGATGCCACCGGTGGGCATCATCCCCCTGGGCACGGGTAACGATCTGGCGAGGTCCCTGGGCTGGGGCCCCGTGCTGTCGGACAACTTCCAGCTGCCGCGCCCGGCGTCGCATTTGGATCGTGGGCCTTTGGGATGGGAAAGGGACAGAGGGAAGACCCCGGCAGCCGCAGGGTTTTGGTTTTCGGGTGGGTTTCCGGTGAGACTGCGGTGGGATGGGCTTCCTGGCTGTATGCCTTTTTGTGATCAAGGAGCCCCTGGGTGAAGTCCTTCGATTGGTTTTGCCGGGATGTGTTGTTTGGAGATCTGAGCCGCATAAAAATCGCAGGTTCGTCTATGCTTAGTTTGAGGACGAGAAAGGCCCATGTCCTCTAGAGAAGCAGGGAGTTTCGAGTTTCTCACATTGGAGGACCCTCTTTTGGTTGTTGAAGGGAAACCAAAGGGACATCAACCGGTTTAGGGGACCCCGATTTTGAGAAGCACCCTACATTCATCATTTTGCCCGGTGCTCTTTCGGCATTTTGGAGCCTTTGAACTTTGGGGTGGACTTAAGAGTTGTCCCCTGCCGCGCGGGCGCCTGAAAACAACGGGGACACCAGCAACAACTTGGGCCCATCACTTCGACTAGGTATCAAGCGGCTTCCGATTGCTTGACACGGGATCAATCCACCGATCGATTCTGTTTTGTGGGGCATCCAAGGTCGGAACTCCTGTCAAACATCGTTGGATGACCTCAACGCTTGTGTTTTTTTGGCCGCGGTTGAGACCTGCGAGTTTCTCCAAAACCACCCCCAAAAGGGTGCCGGCCCTAGCCGCTGAAGGGACCTGCTTTTCAGTTCGAGGTTTAAAGTTGGTATTGCCAAACAGCATCCGTTTGGAGCCCTTGTGGTCGACCCAAACTGAAGAGCACTTAACAGAACCAAACCCCCTACTTGCAGGATGTAATGCGACGTAAACAGAATGGGTATCCAAGATACCTTATTAACAAAGTCAAAAGCAACTTGTTGGTTTGCTGGAGCAGCATCCAAGTGCACCCCTGGTCGACTTCAAGAACTATTCGCGATCAAGGAACGCCGAAGCCAACTTTTGCGATGCCAAATTTTGAGACCCCATTTGTTTTGGGAAACCAATAGATTCGATTCCCTAGGAAAGTGTACCAGGAGACAGTTCAGTTTTTTGTCTCGTTTGCGAACATCCCCTCAGCAAGTGTTCCTTCGGGTCCAGAACGAGCCACACCCATAGCATGGCATCATCCAAAATACCCATCAGCTTTGCCGCCTGTGTTAGAAACCAGGAGAAAGGGAATTGCTGCAGGACGCTTGATCTCCCACTTGCCCAGCAAAACCTCGGGATTTCCCGGTCGAGCTCCGGTGTCCCGTTTCGCCGGCTTCTTTGAACATTTTCGGGAGGTGCCCCAGTTTGGGGTCTTTGGTGATGATCTTTGGGGTGATCCCCCAGCCGCTTTTCTAATCCCGCAGGTGCTACGTGCACCGGGCGCTGCGCTCCGAGACGGTGCTGCTGGACCAGTGGCAGCTCACCTTGCGGCCCAGCCATCTGCTGCCGCCCTCCCTGCGCCAGCGCGGCACCGTGGAGTTTGCCCCGCGGCGCGAGCCGAAGAATCGGCGAGCGAGGGAGCGGCTGAACCGCGTGGTTTTGGGGTTTCAGTTTTTTTTGGGGGGTCCTTTTGGTTCAGTCAGGATTTGCGGGTTCCTATTGTGGGTAAGTGGTCAATAGCCTGACATGCGATTGGTTTTCCCTCTCTTTGCTCGGTGCTTGGTAGGCTATTTTTTTTTTGGGGGGGGGCCGCATGTTACAACACCGTCGTAGAGGGTACATCCTTACCCGGATTTGTCTTCCTGGTCACAGTGGTAGGTCACCCCCTCTTGTGTGAATGTTAGAGGGGTGCTCCTGAGTGGTAATTTCGACTTTCCACTTGCTTTTTTGAGGGGCGCGGGTCTGTTTTGGTTGTGGGGATTCCGTTCTTCCAGTAGGCCCCCCCCCCTTTGCATTAATCACCCTGGAGTTTCCGCCAAAAGTGAAGGAGCCCATCTACAGGGTTGATGAATCCTGGGTCAAAAGTAACTCAAGAGTCAATACATATTCGCCTTTGGTGATAACTTCCCACTTTCCGCGGTAACTCGGGCAAGGCAAACCATTTGTCCAAGTCACAGACCAACGGGTGAATGTGTGAAGGGCTAAACATAGCTGGAATGGGGGTGTAGGGTACCATAAAACTAAATTAAGTCATGACCAAGGGAAATTGATGCCGGAAGTTATATTGATGCATCTAGCCTGGGGTAGCCCACTTACCATGGGTGTAAGTCCCGTAAGTGAGTTCTACCCAGGTTAGAAAAACAAGGGACCATCTAAGTCCACACTCAATCCACAAATGGGTGGGTATTTTTTGAGGGTAGCCTTTTCATCTTTGCTTAAAAAGACAGCAACAGGAATACCCACCATTTTAGGAGGATACAGAACTCCCGATTGACGAGCACCTACATTTCGGCATCAAGATGAGTGGCCTCCTTTGGACAAGCTTTCACCTGATTGGTTTCCTTTTGGTTTCCCTTAGCCAACATCAAGGGTTGAGGCCTTGTTCCACCCAAAAGACAGCGAGACCCAAAAGACAAGTTCCAGACCGTTGGATGTTTTGGACGCCTTGTTTCTGACCTGCAAACGGTGGTGGTGATATGTGAGGTGGACCATGCATATGAAAGCACACATACACACCCGACGACTGGCCAGGGGTCTTGTAGACTTTCTGGACGGCCTAGGCCCCATTGGGCGTTAGTAGGCCTCGGATTGGGCGGGGGGGGGGGGGTACCTTCTGGGGCCCTTGACAAGTGAGTTTGGTGGTTTTTTAACACGTCTGACGTCCGAAGAATGTGGGTATGTCGGAATGAAGGTTGAAGTATGTGGATATCATGGGAAATTAGGCACCGCTCCAGCTGTGCCATGGTCGCAACTGGCTGGATGGTCATCAACTACAAGGGTCTAAGAGAACCATGATTATGGCTGCTGGGAAGGACGTCAAAAAAGAGCAGCCTCAAAAAGGAAGCACAGGCTGTGAAAACCTAAAACGGCCCCTTGAAGCTATAGGTCCCCCCAACCCCCCCAACCCCCCAACTGGTTCTTGTGGACACCAGATCCCAAGCTTCGAGGGCTCCGGAAGGGATTTCTGGACCCTGTGACGTTCTCGGCTGCCAAGTGCACGCCATAGCAAGGGGCACCCTGTTGGGTTGCTCAGCAAGTGAAGTACCAGAGTTGAGGCAACCAGCCAGTGCCAGGTAAGGTTCGGCGAAGACCGCGAAACATGTCCTTTGCAACAAAAACAGATTTCGGTGATCCTTTTGGTTTCCCAAACCAACCTAAAGACCACCAGAAGTTGTGGTTTTCCTTGTGGTTTCCCTCCAAGCCCAAAGGTATGGGTTCCCTCCACAAGGCGAAAAAAGAAGAAGCCACACCCAGGTTGGGTACTTCACCAACTACTTCTCCGTGGGCATGGACGCCTGTACCTCCTATGAGGCCTGGGGACAATCGTAGTCTAGGCCTTTTGTTTGACCTGGAAATGCGGCAGTCTTTTTAGTATGGGGAACTGTTGGGATTTGTTTGAGTGGGAAATACGGCAGCCTTCTGAGTATGGGGAACTTCTTGCCATGCTTGCACAAAGTATGACGAGGTCACCTCAGGGTCAACGAGCGCACGCACGAAGGTCTTGAATTCAGGTGGATTCTGGATGACAGCAGTTCGGTGATCGACTGAAGTTATCGGCCTGGGTTCAATTTGGAGGCTCAATGGAGGCTTGAGTGAGACTTCGCGCACTCAAATCCATAGCTTTTTTTGTTGGTTGATTTGGTTGAAAAATAGAGGGCGATTGCTGGTTTACCTGGTTCCATCAACTACCAGGGAAACCCATCTATTTAATGGCCTGCGGCCTGGTTCCGCCGCCCCCACACACCTTAGAATTTCGGCCCGGGACGAGAGAAAGCACGCGATATGTAGACAGACACAGACAGACACAAAGACACGCAGACAGACACGCAGCGGGGGGGGAGGGTCTTCGCGGACACGAAGACAGACGCAGATGCGCAGGCAGACGCAGACAGAGCCAGACAGACACAAACACGCGGGGGGGGGACACGAAGAAAGACGCAGATACGTAGACAGACACAGACAGACACAGACAGACACAAAGAGACAGAGACAGACACGCAAGGGGTCTTCGCGGACACGAAGACAGACGCAGACAGACCCAGACAGACACAAAGAGACACAGACAGACACGCAGGGGCAGGGGGGTCTTCGCGGACACGAAGACAGATGCAGATACGTAGACAGACATAGACAGACACAGGGGGGGGCGGAGGGGTGGGGGAAGACTACCACACCACTGACACGCGCGTTGTTTGGTTTTGGTCCCGAAACAGTATCGGAAGACTACGGGAAGAAGCCGAAAGATGGCGGAAATTTACGGGAAGAAGCTTGAAAGATTTCGGAAGACTACGGGAAGAAGCCGGAAGACTACGGAAGACTACGGAAGACTACGGGAAGAGCAGGAGCTGCGGAAGGTACGGGCCGCGAAAGATTACGGAAGATTGCGGGAAGAAGCCGGAAGACCACGGAAGACTACGGGAAGAAGCCGGAAGACTACGGAAGAGACCGGAAGACCAGGAGACTCTGGGAAGAAGCCGGAAGACTCGAGGGCCTACAGGAAGAAGCGGAAGGCGGAAGACGGGGGAGAGGGAGGGGGGGGGGGAGGGAGGGGGGGAAAAAGATAGTAAAAAGGAGAATTCAAGGAATTCTACTTTTACTATTTTTTCTCCATCAGCAACACAACAAACAGAAAACACAATCCAGAACAACAAGCAAACAAAATAAATAATCACAACCAGCAACAAAAATATTTAATCACAGCATACAACATTAAATAATTCAAACAAGCATACCAACAAAACAGCAACACTCTAAATCATCAAAGAACCCAAACTCAAAAACACACATCAACAAAAAACAAAGCAACAAACCAACAAAAAATATCACAAGAGTATCAAACAAAACAAAAACAAACAGCCAAAGCACGAAAAAATTGAAGAAGCATACCAAGTCTAAACAACGCACTTTGAAAGAGATAAGCAAATTATAATAATTCAATCTTTACAAACGATAAATATATTACAATTATAACATATAATATTTTACATGTGATAATCATAGTATGGTTTTAATCAAAGTCATTAGTATTTAAATATTCCTTTGTAATCTTTGGTATTTGTTTAAAGTTCTGTTTATTATTTTTAAATGGATATTTTCTATCAGCAAAATCATAAATGCAAAAACCTATGCTCCAGTTTCCTAAAACACTTTTAATATCATTTATCACATCACCATACATTAATTTACCTATTATATTGTTCTTCTGTTCATCCTTAATATAATCACATATTTTATCAATTATGATTTTCAATTCTTGGTTTCTTTGTTTTATGTAGTTTAAAAATGTTTCCTTGCAATCATTTTCAATTTTATTATTTGATAAATCATACTCATCAATAAATTTAAATATCATTTTATTATTAAATTCTTCAATTGGTCTTGTTGTTCCAGTTTTGCCACCATAACTAACTTCATCTGATTTTTCGTAGTAATATTTAATATCATTATAAAATTTTAAAATATATGTTTCGGTATCTTGCAGTATATATTTTTTCACTTTTTCATATGTAGGAAATGTATTTAACTTTATAAAACAATATGTTCTTAATGATGAGTCATCATTTAGAAATGTATTTTCTTCAAATTTCAATTTGTATTTATCATAATTACATTGTCTCAATGTTGAATGTAAATTACTTTTAT